>JAQGAC010002083.1:0-11361 GCA_034696585.1 Isotomurus maculatus
CCTACACAGAGACTACACATCTAATTACGTAAGGTTCAATGCTACCCATTCACTCACGAATTATTCCATGCAAATCTTCACTTGAAATTACATTATTTCCGGATTGAATTCATACGCCTTCCTTCCACAAGAGTAGGATAGGTTACAAAGACAGACGAGTCATATCATCAAGTGTTTTCGCTTTCTTTGATGTATCTCTCTGTGTGTTTACGAAGTTTACGAAGCAGAGAAAGTATTTAGCCTGTAGCCATGTCTTGTTATAAAGACTCAGTGTTTTAAAACTCCCAACTTCCAAAGTTCCAAGTAGACACAAACTTACAAAGGGAGAGACAAAACAGACAGCCGCCTCAGGTTGTTCAAAGGTCTGGGAATGATGATGTGAAAGGTGTGTGTGTGTATTTATACTTATTGTAAGCTGATCTTATTGGTAAGGCTGTGAGTAGGAGTGAATAAGGTGTGGGCAGAAAGCAGTTGAGATGAAAGTAAAGACCAAGTAGAGAGTGTGTGTGTACTTGTTGTATCTCCAGGGGACAAGGATCACGGCCACCACCACCGTTGCCTGTGTCCTGAACTTTCTCTCTATTTGTTTAGAGTTGATGATGATCATTGTGATGGGTCTGAACCATTTTGCCTTAGATTTACACTTTTTCCTCAGTATTTGTCTTTCTCAGTGGGCTATCACTTCTCGCTGTCTCTTTAGGTGTCTCGATACTTCCTCACTCCTTCCTACCAATGAGTGAGAGACCTCTCCTTCCCTCAAAAGAAAATACTCGAGGGAATTCTCTTTTACAAATAAACCCAAAAACCAATTTCCACTCTGATGCTTTATCAGTCCACACTGCTTTCTCCAAACTTGTTTGTGATTTTTTCATCGACTTTGACTCCTCATACAGCCTGCGAGTTGCCTGAGTGGCTCTTCCTTGTCTCGTTTACAAGGTTTTACTTCGTTTTTCGTCTCTCACACACAAATACACAAATACACACACACGGCCTTTACACTCTCCCTCAACACAATTATTGGACCAGGCAGGCGAACAAATTTTTTACTACTTGCCTTCTGTCACGCAGAAATCAGGTCAAGCAGATTTGAGGAGATGAAATCAAAAGGAAACCAACTCACAGCCACACACAAGTCGATGGAATAATCAATTCCACATGTTCAAACATTATACAAGGCGTATATCCTTCGGGTAGAATCACTCTCACCATGATTATTATACTTTGAACTTTATCTCTATATCATTGCCATTGCCTACAGTCGACCTTGGACGAGATAACCACAAACTACTGACTACCACAAAAGTCTCACGACATAACTTAATGTTCGCCAAGCATCTTTCTGAATATAACATCGCTGAGTGCTCACACAAAACTTTTTCCAAGTTTACGCAACACTTTTATCTCCACACGGAAAGAGATGCTTTACAAATTACTATTGATCTGTTTTCTTTCATGTGCAAATTCATATAGCGATTTCACACACAAGACTTAAATGTTCCTCCAGGTGAAAGTCTGTTTAGGAAGTAGTGAAAGTAAGCCATGGTCAGATTATGCTGATTCAGGCTTCTCATACATACACAAGTGTAGACTTAACCGCAATATGTGAATATCTCTAGACTCTAGAGTATCTATAAAGTGTGTCTAGTCAGTCTAGAACTCTCTCTAGTAGACCTTCACATTTAATCCAAATAGAAAGTCGACCACCTCTCTCACTGCTTAAAAGCTTCTGCATTCGCGAATACTCTTCAGTCATTTTCTACTTTGCAGTGAGTCTCATGTCACCTTTTTCTGCGAGTAATACAAAGTTGTATACTTATAGTGTGAGTGACTATACATCATTTGAGCCCGAAAGCCCAGCCTAAAGAATGGGACTAGAGAGAGAGGACAGGACAAAAGGGTCTTTGTATTCACTGCACGAGTATTACTGGAAATGCGATGCCCATCACCGTCACAAAACTTGGAGAGTCTTATTGACTTAGTCAGGTTTCGGTTTGTGAGTATCCTTGATGGAATATAGTTTGTGTATAGTGAAGTATAGGGAGTGTTTGAGTACGTAGCATGTGTGTACTACCGAAGGTCTGCAAGCAGGTGGAAAGCATTAAGATTTTTCATGAGAAAGGAATAAAAGCTTTGCCTATTTCTCCGTGAAATTGCTGGGCATGGAGAAAAGCTTATACGAGAGAATGTAGAAGAACAACAACTACAAATGTCTTAATCATACTCACAAACTTGTGTGTGAGTTACAAGACGTCTCTCCTTCCTCCCGTAAAATAAAACCACCCGTTTACTTTCTCTCCGAGAAGAAGCCAAGCGGTTAATTATTTTTATGCTCTCAGCTCCGGGTGGCAAATTTTTTGCACTAATGCAGCCCACTATTTATTGCTATCAAACTCTCCTCTGCTCTACTTATTCCGTCCACCATCCCTCGGGCTGATGAGGACTTAAGCATGCTCACTATTTATAAAGATACTTGCCTTCTATTCATGCGTTAATGATTGTTATGTACTTTCTCATCTTTAACTTAAAACACTACAGTTGGTTTCCCAAGTTTCTTCTTCTCTACTTCTGACATAACTGTTGCCTCTATTTTACTTTTAATGAGTTTCTCAAACCAACTTCAGTTTTTTCAGTAGATATCACGAAACACCTCTGCTATTTAATCCACATCTGAAAGTTCCATCCTTTTCCATCAGAAACTTTCTCTTCATTTATAAAAAACACTTGAAAACTATTGTTCCCATTAACACAAAATATTGAACGCGAGTTTGAAATAAATGAACAACAGAATTCAGAGGGAATTGCAAACTTCACTTAGCAAGTATGGGAATTCCGCTTCAAAAATTTTAATAGCCACATACAAACTCACGTTGATCGAGACAACGGAAACACGAATACGAATACTGAGCGAACATGTTTTTTCTCACAAGTTCTGAAAGCTTTTTTGCTTGAAATTCTATGAGAATTTTCCTTGACAAAAAAGAAGTCATGCTGAGCACTAATGTACTTTCTTTCGGGAGGATTAGTCTAAATTAGAAAGTATACTTTCGCTATTTTCACTTTATGGGAATTTCGCACACACTCACATATGCTACTGTTGCTGATGATGAGACTGGAATGAAGTAGCCATTAATGCATTTCACATTACAAGCAGAGAACACCTACTGAGGAACGGACAAAGCACATAGAAACTTCGTCTCATACTTCCGCTTTCATCTAACAGGAATTTCTCATTACAGTATTTTTTGCACAATAATTCCAAGAAACCGTTGCTCATAACTGTGAGTGTGTACAAAGCAGTTCATATTCAACTTCTGCAAACAGCGATTTCAAAGCAACTACCAATCTGCGTTTTCCAATTATAATTCAATTCATCAAGCTTGTTTGCGAGAGGTAATTACTATTATTATTATTTCTCCTTCATATTCAAATTCCCCATTTTCACAATGTTTGCACACTCCCGAACTGTTGTGCACAAGCATCTACAATTCCCTAGAAAATCTTTTGTTTCATTTCACTAAAACTCTTCCATCACAATTGCTTTGTCCTCAATTACAATTGTCGTTCAAAATTCACGAGAAGTCAACACAGCTCGCGATTTCTCTCGACGATCAACAGAGAAAGAATTATAATTAATTGGAGTAATTTTGCAAAACGCTAGGAAGGAAACAGATTGCTGTCGAATCATTTCCAGCCTTGCCTTGTTTTTTTCCAGAACTCTAGATGTGCGTCACTTTAGCTTGAATAGCTTAGCAATCCGTGGATTAAAATGCGATTCTTTTACGTCAACGCAGGCAGGTATTAAGTGCAGTTGTGCAAATTATTGCATTCATTTCCGATGTATCCATTACACGAAAAATGTGACGCAAGGTAAACAACATAATTGAAGTTGAGTGAAGCAGAACCGAACACACCTACAAAAGCTCTCTCCACTCTACAAAGCAATTTTCCGCTTGACTATTTAATCTAGGAATAAAAACTCTCGGAACTTCCATTTCCGAGGTATTTATTGTTCCAATTTGAGATTTCTAGTCGAATTAAAACTTACCTAGAGTCTCAACACTCAACGACTCGAATTGAATCTCCAATCTCTCTCTCCCACTCACATGCAACGGCAACATTAACTTTTACTTTGCATGTGTGAAGCCTAATTCCTTTCTAAATGAACCAAACTTTTAAAATACACGTCACATTTATTCACAAGAAGTGCACATTCCGCCCTTCCTCCAGTTCATTTAACGCTCAACTTTTCCCAGATTGTGTAACGCATTTAATCTCAATAACATTTTGTCCTTGGAAGGAATTCCTCAAGACAAACATCTCCTGTAGTAAAAAGCACAAGGCACAAAAGGGGCAGCCACCTTTCTCCACTTTCTCCAACATTCAACATACTCGCGAAATATTTGCAAGTGTAATTTCAACATGCACAACAATTTCCCTAACGGGCTTCCTTCAAAATGCATTCCATAATTAAACGACCTACCTCATAACCTCACGGTTTATGCATCTGCAAATCATAACGCTAATTATTTTAACTCCCCAAGGGTATACTCAAAAACATTATAACGATCTCCTACGCTCATTCCTACATCTGTAGGCGTACAAACACATCCCTCACATTAATTCCACAAGGCTTTCTCAATGTAATTTCGCAAAAATATGCCTACCTGTAATAATGAAAAAGTCCAGGTGAAACTCGCATGGCTCGGAGTGCTTTATTACTTATTTCATTTCCACATGGTTCGTTTCTCATTCCATTTATTCGCAGACATGTCGAGGACATTCAACATTAGACTCTCCTGCCGCCCTGTTGATGTTTATGTTGATTGAGGCATTCTACTTTCTCCTACTTCTCTTCTATCACAACAACAATGCCACACGTATTCCTTGTTCCATCAATCCCTTCCCTCTTTGGCTTTCCTCCTGTAATAAACTTGTCTACACACACTAACAAAATGGGTCGACTTTCGACACACACCCACACCCAAGCAGTTCTCTACTACAACCACCGGAGAACTGTAGAATTCCTGAATTCCATTGGAGATCAAAGGTGAAAGGAAAGTAGATGAGGACCTTAGGAATTCAGAAATAAGTTTGTAATGGTAATGTAATATGAAACTTTCTACTTGTGACTTGTGAGTGTGTAAACATTCCACGTAGAGAGAAGAGACCCAGTAGGGTGGTGGGTATTATAATTCTTCCTACAAAATCCGAATTCACTCTTCCTTCACACGACTTACTCCTCACCATCAAATTCATACGAGAATGGAGTAAGTAGCTTTTATTGAAACACGAGCTTTTTTAGCATCAACATTTCCATTACGGGAGACTCTCTCTCCCTGCTGCCAGGGTAGCTTGTCGGTGGGTATTTAGCGGAAGACTGCCAACTTAACTACCACGGCAAAAGTAGGCGGATAACTTTCTTCCTACTTTCCCTTTTAGTCTGAAGCTTTGACTGGTAATCCTTACAAATCACATTTATCGTGCTCCACTGACAGCCCGATAGCTTATATACATTACACTCGAGGTAAATGAATGAGCAGAAGACTATCCATACATTTCCATAATGTTAACGCGCTCACTCTCTCTCCTTAAACTATAGCCAAATCCTTTCCTCCCATATTATCACCGTTGGAGGCCCTTTTAACGATCTCCCTCCCTACAACAACTACTGCAGTCTCACCACAGCCAAATCCCAAACCTCCCAACACTCCAAACACTCTCCCTTTCTAAAAATAAACAGTCTCTGAACAAAAATCACATACACACACACATTCATAAGAATTTTATTGGCAGCAACTAGCAATAATATATTTTATTTCCCAATATATTCTTTCAAAAACTCCCTACTTACACTCACAGCCTTATGACAATAAGATGGAGAAAGTCAAAAATCACCCAAGCAAATGGTTCCGGGGAGATTTATCTGTGAGAGTCTATTTGTAGATAAGGAGTGCATAAACTGCAGACCTGTCATCCCTTCACATATTTATCTTTCGGTTAAAGTAAAGTATACTTGTGTTTATTGCTTTCGAGCACCTCTCTCCGTTCCTTCCAAAGGATTCCTAAACTTCTTCGTCTTCTTCTGCATCCTTCCTTTCTCGCCAATCCTCTCCACTTTCCTTCGAGAATGCACATCCACTTTCTGGATAAATAACCCTAAAAACTTGAAAGTGTGGAGTAAAAGTCCTTTCTCCTATCATACTTAACTTTCTCCGGAATAAATCTGTTCTATCGTTTTACACAACCCGTCTGTTTTGTTATTTACGCGTCCACCAGTGTTACGTTCACCAGCCATGCTTTTTCCTAAAAACACTTCTTTCCCCTTTTGTACTCTTTTTCTCCAATTGACTTTCACACACACAAACCAGACAACCAACCTACCCACCTACATTTACACTCCTTTCATGTCTGAAGTGCATTCTCATTGCAAATTGGATCTTATTCTACATTCTGCCTCTTTATATTTTCTTCTTGAGAAATTTTGGACAGCCACTCTACAGTTTGCAACATCTCACAGTAAAAAGACAAGTAGAAAGTTTCTACTCACTCCAAGAAGAATAGATTAAGCTTATTGCATTTCTGTCTGAAAAGTATCTCAAGCAAAATTAGCTTCTCCAATGTCAAAACTCTGTATATGAAATATGAAGACATTTCATAATTCAAAAAAGCTCCACAATTACAAATATTTCGAATTCCCGTAACTCAAAAATATAAAAACAACATCAGGTCAAGGTTACGCCTGTTTTGTACATTTCTCTGTCAAACATTTAATAAATTGCAGACTTTTTCTTACTCTCCACTCACTCCTGTTTCGTGTTTCCCTCAAAACTTTCTCCACTTAAGTATTCCTTCTCTTTCTTCTTCAAGTATTTCTGTCTTGCAATCAAAATCTTTACTTCTTCTCTTATCATCAACCAGTCTCTCTCCAATCCGACATGTAAAATCACTCAGCCTTTATATTCTCCACTTCTCCGGAACTTTCTTCAAAATATTTCTCCCCTCAATTTCTCCACATCCAAAGATACCATCACAATTTCCCCATCAAAACTCTACACCCAGTAATTACTGGGAGTAACCAGTCCCGTCCCTAAAAAACTCTCTTCACTCTCTCTACCCACATTAATAACATCCACACCCACAACACATCCACCTAAATAAAAAAACACCCAAACGATGAACGACGCGTTGAGTCATAAACTTATCTGCTGTGAATAAACCCATTTCCACAAAAAGTGTAAAGTAGTATGAAAGGAAACACTGTACATAAATTAAACATGTATGCGTGTAAAAGAAAACTCACACACACAAACACACACACACTGTGTAAATGTAATGTCATAAAAGTAAAACCCCAGGAAAACTCCCCACCAAATAAATATCCATTTCAAAATTATGTATAATATCAAACACGTCCAGTGGTCATTTTTCTGTGGATGAGGAGGCAAAGAATTCCCAAAATTACTCGTCTACAATTTCCCACCAGGACGCACACAGTCGCAAGTCTCACAAGATGGGCGTCTAAGATAACGAAGAAAAAACTGCTCCTGGTGAAAGTGACTTCGTCTTTCCCAGAATTTCTGTCACAGTTTCATTTCAAGTGGCAAGAAAACACGTCATAAAGTAGAAAGTTCTTTGGTGCTTTCTCCTTAATGTGGCATATGTTAGAGTTAGCGCTGATGACAGTGGTGGTGGGTGGAAAAGGTACTGGGAACCTCCCCAATTGTTCATGTCACAAGAACATGATTCACTCTCCATGTCATTTAATCTTCACGAATAATGGTTCATTCTCTGAGGAAATAACTACGCTCCCAATTTTTCCCCTTTGCCCTGCACACACACACACACACACACCTTAAATAGTTATAACACCCCCTGTGTCAAAATTATGCTGCTAAATTACATAACCTGCAATGAGTATTTATTGCATGGTTTGCGTGAATAAACAGTTATTTATGAGGGAGGTCTGCCTGAATACAAAACACACCGCAACGTCCCATTTATTGCTAATAAACCGTTCACGTATTAAACTTTGCTGCAATGCATGTTGCGTTGCATTCAGCTACAGCACAAGAATTTAGAAGTTTAGTTAGGTAAGCACACACGGCAGGGTGAAAGCACAATGGCATGTTTTTTATCCAATTTACTTTTAATTAAACCCTCGTAAATGATCAAGTAGCACGAGAGAGAGACTCAAACTACACTAAGTCCGTTTTAATCTACAGGTGAATAGCTTAATCACTACTTCAAATTGTGATAGCCTCGCTCTCTCGTGTCTCGCCTGAGCTCCACGAGGAATCTGATAAAGCCTCTTAGGCACACTCTCCATCAATAATGTATAGAAAACCTTAATAACACTCTTGCATTATTAACCCACATAAAACTACAAGTTACAAGAGAACCTATAAACAGGAAGGAGGAGAGATTGGAGCTAAAAGTGCAGAGAGATCTTTAAGCCCAAGAAAGAAGGTTTAAGCTTTCTCCAAGAATCTCCGTGTTTTACCCTTGAACTGCAAACAGATCTTTTTCCTCTACTTTTCTCCGTGAAAGTGATTTATTACATTTCTTGTAATTAATTGGTGTTTCATTTTGAGACTACATGCACTCAATCTTGCACCTCCTGGCTTTCTCCTCTACTTTCTCCCGCTACTTAACAGAGATACGCTTAGGCTCACAACTCTCAGAGAGAGACGAGGAGGGTGTAAGTAAGACACATTGCATTTGACCTTTCCCTGCGCAATTATTTTTGTTACTTTCTTCTTTCTCCTCTTCAGCAATTCTTGTAGCCCGTCTCCTCCTCCTTCCTCCTATCTTAACTGCCAAACACCAAGAAGCTTGAGTTTCACTGGTTCTCAAGAAAACTTGAAGAATAGGAAACCTTTTTGTAAGGAAAAGTGCGGCGAAACCAAGTCCAAGAAAAAGTAGAATGCAGTCAGCCACGTTTACAAGTAGAGAAAAGTCTTTTTATCGCACCAAATGTGCACGTTCACATGATAAGTAATGTATAAACTTTTTCGTGACCGAGTTGGACTGAAATGTCTATTATACTCTGTCAGGTGTCGTGGTTCTGTTGATTAAGCGAAAGTGTGAAGTGTACTGCCATTACTATTTCAAGTTTTTCATGAAAATTTCCCTCTGGGAAATTGATACCTACTTCACTCTCAACAGTCACCACACACACAGCTACTCCCGCATGCTTAATGTTCTCCTTCCTTCTTCTTCTTATAACTTATTCATAAGCAAAACTGTCTTGAGAAACAAATCAAGGATTGCCAAGTGAAACTGATACGACCACAGACCTTCAGTAGGGGTGTCACCTTTCCTAGAATTCTTATATTTTACTAAATCTAGAAGCTTCTAGAGATTGTCAGTTCCTTCTGCGTAGGTATAACCAATTTCAGGCTAAAAATATCCCACATCCCATCATTTCCTTACAGGAGAAAATAGGTCGACACTCGACACTCTAAAAAGTCGACACAACCAGTAGCAGCATCAGCAGCAGCCTTAAAAAGACGAGAGGTATTATCCCTGGGCTTACATGAACTACCTAAAGTCACTCAAATATATCGCTGAAGTTCGCAAAATTCCAACTTGATAAACTGCTTCCTCAGTTCCAACCAACTCTGGTGAAATTCCACTCACTTTCTCTCTACGCAATCCAACATCCAACTTACTACGTCTCAAAGGTACACACACGGAGTGTAAACTCTGTTCTTCCACATGGAACACTCCAAAACACTTGAGACTTGGGAATGACTTGTTTTAAGACTTACAAGTTAACACCACACACACACACACACACACACACACACAATTTTGCAGAGCTTGACAGAGATGAATTTGATTTACTTTCTCCCACCACCACAACCCATGTAAACTTCAAGTCAAAACTCTCTTTCATCTTTGACGGAGTCTTAATGAAGATTAAGTGACATGTACACAAGCAGCGTACACTAAAACTCTGTATTTTTAACCCTCTCTCAGTAAATTACACGAATCAGGTCTTGTACCACTTCCAAAAACTTCAAAGCTTACGACATTTCACATTACTTGCGTCAGCAGAGTCCACAAAAACAAAAGGCTAAAAGGCAATGAGTAGCGACAAAGTCACGGTCATAAAATCCAGTTACAGTTTTACTGTAAGGCAGGACAAGTTTATTCTAAAAGGTGTTAATTAACTAGGCATTACATGAGAGTGCGGGTGGTGGGTGTCAGCTGATAACCCTGTGAGCAACTTTATCCTCACCTACACAAACATACCAGATTAGATTCTATTTATACGTGAGAGACGGGAGAAGTCTCCAGCTGTATTGGAAGTGTAGGGGAGACGTTAGGTAGGATAATAGATGGGATGTGTAATGAAAATGAAATCAGTCCCGGTGGATTGCAGCAGAAAAGACAATGTGGGATTAGGAACGCATCTCTCCATAAATAAACCTCCCTCCAACCTTCCACCGGTCTCTCTCCATTCTAATATTTGATTTACGGTTCCCTCAAACTTGTTTTTCTCATTTGGCGAGACATTCGACAGCTTACTTGATTGATCACTGATCTGATCAAAGACAAGGGAAGAGAATTAAAGGGAAAGGAGAATGCTGGGTGCTCGAGAATATTCTCCAAGATCTCCACGAAGAACGTGTCTCGGGTTGGAAAGTTACTTTCTCCACATACACACAACCTACTTCTGCGTATCTACTGCTGGTTACACTCAAAGGCCAAGTGAAGCCAATAGGCTCTGTGTGTTCTTCCACAGAGGATAATAAATGTACATCTCTCAACTACACACACACACTATCTCACTACTGATTACATATACACTGGGAAGATCGAGTGCTTAACTCCCATAAGTCCTTGTGTTGTTACAGGGATTAGAATTAACTTCTTGTTCTACAGGGAACCCAAGGAAGAGAAATCTCAAATGAAATACACCGCAAAGAGAAAGAGAGATTCAATTTTAGCCCTCCTTCACTTCGAATCCTCCCTTGACCGATTTCTACTTAAGCTTTTTCATAACAACACAAACTAAAAGTAAATCCATGTTGGATCTCCTCATTGCAAGTTGTTTTCAAGTTTTCAACTTAAATCTCTTCGAAAAGAAAGGAACTAAAACAACTGAGAGAGAGAGATGAAGAATGAACTAACCAATCCCACACAGTCACACTTGCATTTCCCACTTGGTTACACACACTTCCTTCATCTTCTGGATCAATCCAATTCCAATATGTATTCAGAAATAAACCTCAACAACTCTCTCTCTCCTTATTTCCTTTATATGCAGATGAATAAACTTTCCAACTTGAAATTCATCTCCTTTCAAAACCCTCGCCAATTCTGGATAAACTGGGAAGCTCCTTTCTCCTTAAA
>JAQGAC010002084.1:0-11360 GCA_034696585.1 Isotomurus maculatus
GATGTCTCCAATGTTAGTCAGCCAAAAGAATTTTGAACAAAATACAGACAAGTCAATTTTAGCCATTAATATAAGTAAATGAACAGGTGCTTCTCTCATTCTGCACATTGTGACTGCATACGAAAGCCATTTTCCTGGATACTTGAATAAGCTCATGGTTGTGAACTGTATGTAAACGAATTAATGCATTTATCTGACTTTACCTTATAATCTACTTATTTTCAGGTCCTACTGCTGCGTTAGTAATTGTGGATGCAGCTAAAAGACTTTTCCAGCCGGAAACAAACCGCATTTTTAGAGTCTATGGACGAAACAAGGGCCAGTGGGAGCCTGTGCTCAATAAATATTTCAACACAAGCCAAATCCCCGTTGATTTGGGAGGATCAAATGTACTCGAGGGGCTGGACCTCGATTACTGAGACCGAATCACGCAGACTTGTCAAACCGTTTTCGGTGCTATATCAAAGAAGCAATTTAAAAATTAATCCCAAACAAGTGAATCTCTGTAATTAATTAATTTCTAATAGATATTCATTTCTTAAGAATCATGAGTTTAGCAATTTTGATGTCGCAAAAAATAATCAAAATCTAATTGAAAACTTTAGCAGCACCGACTTAATCTTTGTACTTTTTATCAGAGCTGCCCGTGCCGAATAATTTTTGTATTCCAGTATTGAGCTATTGAGCACCTTTATTAAGTGAGAACCTTTCTATTTCTTTTCAACATTCTCTCACTTCAGGTGCAGCGAGGATTTCTTGAAAATCCGTCAACAAATGTTTGAAAAGGGAGTTGTATGAATTAAACATTGCTTCCTGATCAGATATAAAACAAACACACGCTGTCTGCTAAGGAACGGAAGACTGAGGAATATAACTGATTTACAGCTAATATTAAAGCTTCAAGTTCATTCTTACCCCATAGTAAACACTAACCATAAACTACTTCCACTTACTGCTAACTGCTAACATTTGTGATTATTATATGCGAAAATTGCTCAGTGTTCTCCCGACCTTCGACGCGTACAGGTCGCCTCTAGCTGTAAAGAAATATACTGTGTCCAGTTTTAAGTCCAAACATTAGTCCTGATTTTCAGTTAGAATTCTTCTAAGTCCCAAATTTTATCTCACTTTCGCAAGTCCTCTAGTTCTGCACACTAATCTGCTCACTTTCAGTCTAGTTTTGACATCCATCATGCATGGCTCTATACGCCCAAAAATACCTGGGCTAAAACTACACACTTGGAGAGGTTCCAGTTCCAGTTAGTCTAACCTGACCAATGAAATTACTCGACACGTGCTTAGTAAATGTCCATGAGGCAGGATTCATTGTTGATAAAAAACTTTGCCCACGGAACATGTAAGAAAAGCTTTTACGCAAGTAACTGATGGCACAAAGCTTTTTTCGTTGACCCATGCGACTTCATGCCACTTGCAACTTTTGAAACGACACGCACAGAGCTTAATAACCACTTTTTCTGAGTGTAACAGCTTCTTAATCACATCGTCTCACTTGAATGGACAGTCCAGTGTATAATTAAAGTTTGGATGAATAGCAACAAACCAGTTCTCCGGATTATCTGTGTTGACACTTACCTGAATTACTTCAGATTCAGGGCAACCTGCGACAACCGATATGAATCGCTTAGAAGTTTCCACAATTTGTACAGTTCTTCTGCTATTTTTCTCTCTATCCTCAGTAGTGAATTCTGAGGACGAAAACTATGGGAAGACATTCCTCGAAGATGTCACAATGACCTCAGAAGAAAAACAAATACTAGACAAGGTACAAACCCCAACTGGAATTTTAAAATTTTAAGTTTCCAAGTTTATGATTCTCGAATCTGAGAACGAATCATTTCTGCCGTGAAAGAATAATCAATCAATGTCATTTCTTTAACTCTCAGTTTGTGCAGCGAGTGAATTCCAGACTCCGCGTGCGTTACATGAAACAGGAATTTTTCCTCATTCGATGGCTCAGAGGTGAGTTAATTAAAATTTAATTATAAACCAAAGAACAATCAGAACTGCAATTTCAACGTTTTCCTCCTATTTGCAGCACGAAACTTCAATTTGGATGAGGCGGAAAAGATGCTCACTGATGTAAAATACTTCTAAAAAGTCATTTCTCGAGGAAACTTAACTTAATCGTAAGACACTTGTTATTTTTTAGCACCTGAAATGGTGGGACGAAACGAAGATGGACTCGATTGAAGACGAAGATTGGTCCGATATGTCCAGAGACTTTCCGATACAACTGGACGTTCAAGACAAGGAAGGCAGACCCGGTAAGGTCACATTTAATCCTTAAAGGACCATGTCAACTGAGGATCTGACTTAAACTTCCAATTTCCAGTTTTGTACTTCAACCTTGGACGATGGGATATCCGAAAAGCCGCCTTAACTGGAAAAGTAGACCGTCTCTTTCGTTACGTCTGTATGAAAATCGAAACTGCTGTGAGTATGGCTCGGAAACTTGGAAATGAAAACAAGGAAGTTTCCCAAGTTATTCTCTTAATCAATGCAGATGAATTCAACGTCATCACGCACGGATGTCTCCAATGTGAGTTCATTCAAAACTAATTTAGTAATTCATTAAATTATAGTCTAATTAATTGCAACGCTTAAAATATTTGCTGAACAGGTGTTCCCTTCATTCTCCGTGTTGTAACTCTTTACGAAAATCATTTTCCAGGATATGCAAACAAGATTATGCTTGTTAACAGTGAGTAAATATAAACTTCCCATTTTAACCTGCTAAGTCTCACAATGTAATTTGTGTTTAGCCCCTGCTCCTGCGTTATTAATTGTGGAAGCAGCCCGAAGACTTTTCCATCCGGAAACTAACCGGATTTTTAAAACATATGGACGAAATAAGAATCAATGGGAACCTGTGCTCGAGAAATATTTCGACAAGACTCAGATCCCCGTTGATCTGGGAGGATCAAATTTTCTGGAAGGCCTGGATCTCGATTATTGATGCCGATTTATGGAAACTTATGAAGCTATCACATGGTCACATATCACATCTGCCATTGGAGGGACACACCTGAAAAGTAATCAAGAGCACTACTACTTCGATTTAATTAAGGTTCACAATTTAAATTAGGGCAACGTTAATCTACTATTAAAAACAACCACTCTTGGTTTTAATCAACGCAATAATTAAGGAGGCTCAACTACTAAAACTAGCTGCATTTAATTGCCTAGCATATTGAAGTATTACCTGTTCTGCTGCAGACAGACACTAACTAGGAACAGGATAAGAATTGCATGAGCTAACATAAAGCAAACTTGTGTTGACCATGCATTCTCACTCATCTTATCAGCTTGTGAACTTCTCAAAGTAAATTTCAGTGAAGCCAGGAAGCACAGCATCAGAGTTGCGAAACCTTGAACCACTCAACGTAGAACAGCCCACTAGCTCACATGGATGTGGAAACGGACCTGACCATCTATTAAACTGAAATCTCGCCGGTCTCCCTTTTTGGCCCATTACAGAAGATTACCGAAGTGAGCCATTAATCCATCAACTGAATAAATAATTTATCCCTTACCCCCTTACCTTACTAACATATATAACTTCATTTTACAACAAGTACTGATTTTTAATTCTGTAAAGTATCCTCTTCTTTTTGTATTTGCTTAAAGCGTAATATCATAAAGCGATAAATACCCCAAAGCATTGGACGTACAAATATAACTCTGGAAGTTTACCTAAATATTAGTAATTCCCACAATTATTGAATCTATTTAAATAAAAATGAATTAATTAGTTCAATTTTTCGCATAAATCTCGTTGAGCTGGTTTTAAGCCCACTCGACACACAATTGCAAATTACTTAAAGGAGAAATTAATTAACTGGAAACTGACAGACAGATAGCAGTAGAGACGTATTCTTTGCACTTTGCAGACTTCGTACTCAATCAGATACACATATATTAATTACACAGAATATTATTTCACAAGCTTCCTTCCCAGTTTGTTTGAGAATGAGAACTTTATAAATATTGTCGACATTAATCATTCATAATGATATAGGGTATTTAATTAGAGGATTCCAACAAGTGTGTTGTTCTGGGTGAGAACTCTTCTTTGTCCTTGGCTTTTTCAACACCGTATTCTTGTAGTACCTTCGAGACAAGCAGAGTTTCATGAGAAAGTTGATTGAATGCATAAAAATGCAGTTCCACTATTCAAACACATCGTTTGCACAGATGAGATGTAAGATTATTAGTACACGCTACACGAAGAGGAAAAGAAAAATATTTATTGTTACTCACCGTGCATAGGAATATATTATTAGTTCTGTCTGTCTCCAGTCAAATTCTCATAGGCACGTGTGAGGTGAACAACTGGGCTTACACATCATCGTGAAAGCTTAAGATTTAATTTAGAATGTACAACTTCAAACTTTGCACAAAACACTCCAAGACAATCTATGAGAGATGCTACAAATATTCCTAAAACTAAAACACTCCTTTTAGAAAAGTGTCTAAGATACCCCTTAAAGTATTTTATACAACTAGGTGAATACTAATTCGTCTTTACAGGCGAGACTGTAACATTCCCAGAAATAGAATTCGACTTTTTATTTGTTATATAAGCAATCAAAATCCACTTACTCTTATCTTCAGAGAAATCAGCATTAGTTGGACAGGTTCCAGTTGCGTCTGACCATTATAATTAGCTGATAATATACCTGCTACCTATTACAACTACCTGCTTCAGCAAACATACATGTACCTTTACCTGCTCCAAGTATAATTTAAATTAATGCTATGGGTTAATTGCAGGATTGAATTAAGTCTACATATTGTGTGGATTAACAACTATTTCTCAAAGTACTGGTTCCAGTACTGGTTAATATTCAAACATCTCTTATGAGAAAAACTTGCAGATATCACTTATTTTTGCATGCTTCCAATCCAGAGCGTAGCAATAATTTTACGCACTGCGCACAGAAAGAAAACTTGCCTTTTTTAAGCAAGATTGGCAGAAAAAAATAACATTTCCCTCTAACTCAAACTTTATTTGCTTCTTGGGAGTCACAACTTATAAAACGTTCACACGTGAATCGGAAAGCTAGCAAACTGTAGCCGAGTAAGAACAAAGCAGTTTGTCGGGTTGTGTGACCATTAGAACATTAGAAGAACTGATATTAGCTTACTTGAGTTGTTTGGGGCAATTCTTGAATCTCGAGATGAATCCCACAGACGCTTCTAAAGTTGGTATATTTCTTCTTCTACTTATCTCACTGTCCTCCTTAGTGACTTCTGAAGTTGAAAATTATGGGAAATCTTTCCTCGAAGATGTCACAATGACTGGCAGAGAAAAAGAAATACTGGACAAGGTAATCATTTATAAATCTAACCGGTGCTACACTACATAAAAGTTCCCGAATCAAAACTCGAAATGTATTCAATTAACATTAACCGTAGAGCATGTGAGATGCCAATTATTATTAGCAGCCATCAATACATCACCAAGTGTTTTTGCATCCTCGTAATTAATTATATTTTGACTAGTTCGTGCAAAGGGTGAATCCCAGACTCCGCGTTCCGTACATGAAAGGAGAATTCTTTCTCATTCGCTGGCTAAGAGGTGAGTTTACATTCGAATGATTTCATATAATTAAAAAACCAAAGAACAATTAAAACCGGATTGTTAATGAACTGCGATTTGCAGCACGGAACTTCGATTTGGATGAGGCCGAGAGAATGCTCATTAAAGTAAAATTTAGTCGAAACTTCCAAATATAAAGATTGCATGCTAACGTGGTTTACTTTTTAGCACTTGAAATGGTGGGACGATACGAAGATGGACACAATTGAAAATGAAGATTGGTCTGATTTCTACAGAGACTTTCCGATTGGGTTGGAGGGCATTGAAGACAAGGAAGGGAGACCTGGTTTGTCTTCATTCCTTATTACAATTAATCAGTTGATCACTGATTATTGAGGACTTCGATTTATTCCAGTGTTGTACTTAAATGTGGGGGCTTGGGACTTAAGGAGAGCCGCAGTCACTGGAAAAATAGAACAGCTTTATCGATACGTCTGCATGTACATCGAAAGAGCTACTTCAAAAGCTAGGAGACTTGGAAAAGAAAAGAAGGAAGTTTCCCAAGTTCTCCTCCTCATAAATGCAGACGAATTCAACGTCATCACTCACGGATGCTTCCAGTGTCCGTTAAAAGTTCAACATCTCCAATTTTTATTTCATGAAACTTTAGCGATTTAGTCCATTTCAAACTTTTAAATATTTATGAACAGGTGTTCCCTTCATTCTGCGTATTGTGACTCTTTACGAAAATCATTTTCCAGGATATCTCAACAAACTTATGATTTTCAACAGTACGTAGACTTATAAAATAATTAGGTATTTTAACAGGTTATAGATTATTATATCTCATTATTTATTTATTTTCAGCTCCTGCACCGGCCTTAGTAATTGTGGACGCTGCCAGAGGAGTTTTCCATCCGGAAACCAAAAAAGTTATCAAGACATACGGACGCAACAAAAACGAATGGCAGGCTGTACTGCAGAAATACATGGACAAGAGTCAAATCCCTGCTGATCTGGGAGGACTCAATACGGTGGAAGGCCTGGATTACTGAAACCGAACGATGTAGCCTCATTTAATTCTTTGTTTTTAATTAATTAGCTTTTATGCTGAGGTTCAGGTTTAGTCATTAAATGGGGCAAAGTGATAATACGTAAATCATTCTTATAATTACGTCTGATTCATACATATTTGCACAAAGAGGAAACTATACTACGGCTCAGTTCACTAAGCTCATAAAAGTGATTGCGTATGGGAACCTGTTTGAAGGCAATCTTCCACGATCCATCCACAGACCTAACACCAAGCAAACTTGCATTGATTGGCCATTCTCACTCAGCCTTTCCAGCTTGTGAATTGCAAAAGCTTACGTGTGTGTCCGGAGTTCTGCAAATTCCAATAAAACTCCATATCTCTCGCAATTCAACCAGGAATAGCAAGAAGGATTACTCTTTATTCAGTAGGACAGGTTTGGATGAAATGAAATCAGTTTTCCAAGGAGAACGTGAAGCTTGTGTCTTGCTTAACAAATTTTTATTCATCGCATCCATAAACACTAAAAATGGCAAAAACCGGAGAAGTTCCATCCGTTCTTCCGAAATCTGTCGATGAATAGCTCCGTATAAATGAGATAAACAATAAACTTGTTATTAATTGTCTCTTGGTTCATCACAACAAACATGAAATAACTTCCTGATAACCATTGGAAAAGAAATGGAAGTTGAATGTACAGTCAGACCAGAAGAATTGCGATTTATCTTCTTGCCTTCTTTCTGTACTATTGTAAATGCGGTAGGGTATGAGCCTAACTTTGTAAAAAACAAACTGTTTACTGTGCATGGTCACGAAGGTCTCCGACTGATATTTAATAACAAAATAACAACCTATCTATAATGATTACAGATATAGATTTGATTACACAATATTAGGCAATTAGACTTTTAGACTAGCTTTAATTGATTGGCGTGATGGTGTTGTCTCGCGTGATACAATTTTATGGTAAGAAACAGAAGTTGATCTTCCCAAACTTGTATAAGGAGTATAATAGTATAAACTATTTGAGTTAAAAATCTGCACACACGTGGCCTACAGGCTTAAATATTAATTCGAAATTTCGCGAATGTGGAGTTTTTCTGCACACACGATCTCTCACAAGCTGAAACTACTTTCTTACATTTATAGCTCAAAGAGAATTGGCTGCTGTTTGCGCATTACTAGATTTCGCGTAATCTTCCTCCAGTTCTTCGAGACTCTGATGAGTAGCATAAAAACCGGAAATTCCGTAAGCTCAATTACTTAATTGCATTTAATAATTCCTCACCTTAATACTGTCACTCCCGTCACCTCCATATCTCTGAGGAAATTGGTGAAGCCGGAGGAATTTGGATATCTCCATTCTCTGTTCATTCTTATCAGATCCAATGATTACAAATCGCTCAGTTGTTCTTTGAGCTAAAATTGCCTTCAAACACTTCCAGATTATTTGGAATGCCCACGGAGCTGCAAAAATCATTCACAACAAGCCCATAACATTATTCAAAATCTACAGGTCAAAAGTGACACTCACGAATGTTGTATTTCCTTACCATTGACTATGAATATTCTGTTTACACACTCCGGGTAATTTATGTCCATTTTACGGGCGAGATTTACTCCCAAATTAATTGCTAGTGATAAAAAATATTCTTCAAATAATAAATAAAAATAACACAAACCTTCTGCTGGATGGAAGTATTTACATTCTGTGGAGCTAAATTGGCCCGCAGTCATTCCTGCCAAATCATAAATGGAAACGAATTTCGGAATGTGATCTTTTCCCTCAGAATGCTTCACATTAATTCTCCAGGCTTTCTCAAGATTTCCCATCGTATGTTGAAACACCTTTTCCTGAAGTCCAAGCCTCACCGTTTTTTCCATGTTGATTGTGCTTCCTTTGATCAGATGAACTGCATTTCATAAGGTACATAATTTTAATTCCATCTACACATCCCTTGTAACTTTTTCCAGCAGCTGTTTTATTCACCTACACCTCCGTCATCGTCGAAACCGTAAATATCGAATTGAAGTAAATGGGAATGTTCTGGAGGCAAATATTCATCCATTTTCGTTAAAGCATCAATTTTAAATTCACGTCTCCACGCTAAATTCTGAGTTCAAAGAGCTAATTAAAACGGTGTACTTAATTATTCATAAAACAATTGACAAATAATACTCACATCTCTCAGCATCCGTTCGGCTTCATCAACCCGGTGATTCCTAGCTGAGATATTGAAACAATTTTTCACATTGCTTTGTTCCAATTAAATTTTTTAACATACCTCTTAGCCATCTTACGAGATCCTTATCTTTCGAATATCCAGCTGGCATCGACAAGCTTTTAGCTCGTTCTCTAAGCTAAAAAACAATTGCACAATAAAGAGCAATCCCAATTTTTACTGTGAGTTGTAATTTGCTTAAATAAAAGCGACTCCTTATCCTTAATCAATAAATTGAAATAAGTGGAGAATTAATTTTAAATGTCTTGATATTTAATTGTCTCACCTCTGAGATTAATGTATGTTCTTTGGCAGTAATGCACTCCATGGCTATTACATTTGCTTAGTTGCTGTACTTAACAGTTTTTCGAAATCTTCTGAGGTTTCTTCAACTTCAGATGGGACACAAAGCAATGGAAGAATGTTATGCGAGTTATCAATAATTTTCGTATGGGACACGTTGCTATTGATGAATCGCAATAATCAGGATTCAGATGAAAAGACGAACTAGTCACATGCAGAGTCTTAAATACTCTTGAACTGAGATGGACAAGGGCAAGGTCGCAAGGTTGATACAACTATAAAATAATCTGACAAACAACTTCCATTGATGATCCAGTAGATTTGGTTCCAGGTCTATCACTTCATTAAAAAGCAAACAGAATACTATAATTTTAGTATTCACTAGAGACTAAAAAAACACGGTTAGCTTTGCATGTCAACAGACTCGCAGTTTATTTTCCTCGTTCCTTCTTCACGTTGATCATCACGGTGAATCCGTTTCTTTCATTGACTAAGAAATAAGATGAAGTTAGTTAATAGATGACCTTTGTCTCCGCAAATGTCGATGATGAAGTCTTCCTTGCAATTCTTATAGACAGAGGCACATTCTCAAATTCTCTCTCCTGCGTGCTCAATAAGCAAAACTTGACAGTGAAGGACTTGTGAATGTGACCTCAGCATTTCGAACCTAACTAACGAGTCTCTCTTCGTCTCCCGTCATTTCAAAAGCGGAGATGACTATTCCGGACATACCGTCGGAGACGTCGCCGTTCCTTGTGACGGTCGAATAGGCTCCCCGTGCTCCTCCAGTAGTGAAGTCTGCCCTAAGAATGCAGATTGCTACGAAGGAGTCTGCAGCTGCCCCAATTTCCTCGCTCCAAGCGAAAAGGGAGTTTGTACTCTTGCACACGGCTCGGAGTGTGACCCGCAGAATGTTCTGGAACCTCCGTGCAACTCCAAGTTCCGTTGCACAGGGATGCTCGTGAGGGAGACTCAGCATACACACTGTCAGCAGACGCTGCTCTTGTCCCAACCTAACTTTGGAAGTCTACGACAGAACTCCGGAAATTGCATCCGTCTTGTTGGATCTCCGTGCGACTTAAGCGAAGAAAACTCCTTGTGTGTTTCCAAAGCGTCGTGTGTTAGACGCGGAGACACTTTCATGTGCAAATGTGATGAGGGATACGTCGCAAAGTCGCAACCATCGATGGAAAGTGCCAATTAGCCAACGGTTCATGCCATTACTCAACCAGCTATTCGTCTTCTATTTCGACGGAGTTTTGTGATGCGGAAGCCTCCTTTGTTTGCAGCGATGGAACCTGCAGTGTCCAAACACTCTGGCTATTTTTGAAAAGACACGGAGATGCTGCGTTTCCCCCGTGGGAGTGGCTTTCAAGGAATCCTCAGACTGCGTGAACAATGCGGACTGCTTAAGCGACGCTGCAGATGACAACCGAATTCCTCGTCTCTGTACCTGCAAATCCAGATTCACCAAAGAGGCCAAAGGAACTTGCGGTCCACAATAAAAAACCTGGACTTTCTTATTTATTTATTAGTATGAAAAATCAATGTCTCCTGATCAATGTTTGCAGCGTCGTAGATTTCCAATTTCCGTTGCGATACAGCTAAACACCCGTTTTATACAGCGACTAATTATAAATATGTTATAAATACATCAACCGAAATGTGTTCAACATAACGTTCTTCAACCACTTTAACCTAATGATTAATTCAGATTCAAAGTTTTTTATTGTATGTTTTGCAATCCAATCCCGAAGTAGATTAATTTCAGTCAACATAATGCGTAACTATCATTAATGCTTGTAAACTCCTGTGATGCCGGTTCTGCAGACATAAGCGGGTGTAGTGGCACTCTCAGGGACCACGCTACACAGGGACAAACAAGAAGATTATCCAACTCAAATTGCGAAAAAGTTACCAAAGGAGAAAAAGATGTAGAATTACTTGAGCTTCAGAGGGTAAGTGCCATCAGGAAAATTAGTGGGTACATTCTGGGTGACGGTAAATACTGTAGGTTGATTTGCAGTGAACCCCTGGCTGATCGGAAACTCCATAACTTTTACCCATCCGAAGAAAGAATGATTTGCGTAGATTATAGCTCGCAAAGTATTCGCGTCATGAGACTGGGGAGAAGTTGCATTAACTCGGACACTAACAGGCGTGCCTCCTTTGAGGGGGACCGTACATCCTTGGGGTGTAGTGTTCAACAGTTCTGCCTTCGTGAGCACAAACTCCTCTG
>JAQGAC010002085.1:0-11360 GCA_034696585.1 Isotomurus maculatus
GCACCCACATTTGCTCCCCGAGCTTCATCATTCTTTTTATGTAGACGGTTTCATTTCTACTCCGAATTCGGTCTACACTACGGTATCGATGCTAACTTCCAATCATCCACATGAGGTAATTGAGTTCATGTAATATCAATTTAGTTAAATATATCACGTGGGTAGTAATAAAGAAACTTATTCCGCTTGGTATATTGGGCTTTTGATGAAGTAGGAGTGATGATGGATGATTATGACACGACATGATAATTGAAGGATTTTGTCAGCTAAAAACAGATTGTAATTTATGAAGTGTGTGCTGTGAAAGTATCCTTGGAGAATCTATCATAATTCTAAATAAATTAGTATCGTTTTCTGTAGATTTCAAGTAGATTTCTTAACATCTAGAATCACAAACGTACCCCCGAGTAGATACTAAATCGGGCAGATTTCTTGCTTTAGTCAACAATAATAATCAAGGAATCTCCTGGTTGAGTAGTTACAACTTGATATTTAGGTGACACAAAATAAGCGAAAAACGCAAAGTGACAAGTATAAATATGAATAAAGTTTACTACATCAGAGTATTTAGACAAAAACAGGAACATTAGTAGAAGGTAATGCTGGACAAATTAAGCACGGTATAACATACGGATACCTGAAAAAGTTGATGATGATGACGACACATAGGCATATGCTTATAAGTCAGTCTGAAAGTGAAAATTTGGGAAATGGGGAAAGTCTTTGCTAAACTCAGTCAGTTTCCTACATGCTGGTTTACCATTGAACCGGTTGCTTGCACATGCTGTCAAGCACGTGCTATTCCTTCCCGCATAAGACCTTGAATCACACACACGCAGGAACACTTGTGCAATAACACCTCATTCGTGTGATACAAGGAACATAAACTCAATGAAGTAGTATTGTATTGACAGTTAACGCAGAGCAGACTTGATGCGCTTTGACTCGGGTGTCTTTGTCCCGTGAATGCCTCGTATGATCTCATGTGGTAAAGCTTTTTCTTCAGGAGTTCATAGATAAAGGGAAAAAAATTCTGCAGACATGCTATCTCAATAATATATAAGACAAGTTGTTATAAAAATCCATAGGAATCAATTGATCGGACTAATAAAATAATACTTAGGATTGTAAATAATTAGGATTAGTGTTGAGTGGAGGAGTGAGCCCTTTCACAAGCGGCCACACTCGCACAATAATTAGTTCGGAATAAAACCGCAAGATAAATAGCAATTAGAGCTTTCTTTTCAGTTTTCTCGGGTTTATTGGATCGGGCTTTCTCCGTGTTGATTCTCATCTTGGCTATCATTAATAACTAGATGTGGGGTTGATATTAATTAATCTGGGATAAGGCCCTTGGAAGATTAGGTGCATTTAAAGGGTGCAAATTCCCCCACCCCAATCCTAGTCAAACGAGCCCAGCTTTACAAAACTTCATCAAATTTTTCCGATTTTATTCTCTATTCTGTTTAGTCTTAGAACTCTACACTCACATCATGATTGTGCAATTCTTGTTTATCAGATCTCAAGAGTTCATGAACCAAAATTTGGAATCAAAGCTAACATTGTCTCCTATTCCCCTGAATAAGAGCTGAACACTATTAAATTGATATAGTATGCGAAATTTTATTTCAAAGGGTGAAGAGGCTGTGGGTTGAGTTTGTTGGTGTGCAGTGAAAGCCCTAAGAGGAGAGATAGGACGACTGACTGTGACTGACGGAGGAAAGTAAAGGAATTGACGTTAACACAGACGGGTATTTTAAATACGACACGAATTGTTTAATAAGTCAATTATTGATTATTAGAATGGACAATATAGACAAAGACTTGACAGAGTTGTGAATACGACGAATGCTGGGAATCAAAAAGCTCGAGAGAATGGTCATGCAGTAGAATTTATAGACTTAGGTGAATGGGAATTAGGGATTAGCAGTAAGGAGAATGTCCAGTTGCTCTTTGTCTCAGCAGAAGTAGGTCATTTGAAAGGAACAGACAAGAAGCAACAATGGGTCTAATCTTTACCACTAATTTACATTAAGTGTATAAGTGTACACTTTAGAAGTAAAACATCAAAATATTGGACGCACGGAGGTTTGCTCCGGATGATCAGAATTAAGTGGTTTCTGGAAATGGAAATGAGCATGCACAATCGAATGTATATTTTTAGTTAGGTACCAAACAAAGGGAAAATTTAAGAGAACCATTTACAAAGCGAAGAACACCTTCATCACCATTAATTCAAAGAGGAGGCTGACGGTGCCTTTATTCAAATGAAAGCCTGTTGTGTCTCAACAAGTTGAATTGTGCTTAAGTTTGGTGCATACACACTTGTAATTAGCCTGAAATCCCTACAGGCTTTTCGAAAAGAGTCCTCGTCAAAACAACGCAAGGAATCCATCATGGAATTAATTTTGCTCTTCTGAAATCTTCACCCACCGACCCCTGCTTAACATTCTAAAAGCAGAAACAATCAGGCATAATATTGACAGATAATTTTTTTATCCACGGATTTCAACTCAAACTGCAGATCTGATTCTACTCAAACCTACACAATAAGAAGTGTTTCAGGGCAAGGTTTTTCCGCAATTGTTGCACTTGCTATCTGCCTCAAGACATTGCAGTCCATTCGGTGAAATCACATTCATATGGATAGAAGATAAAGAAAAGGACTACACTCACTCGCAGCTTCGTACTCCTTAGGATATTATCTGCCATACTCGCCTTCCTGCTCCTATTCGCACAAAAAGGAAAGCAAGAGGGATCAATGTCCACAGGAAGCCGGTTAGCTAACTCACAGTCACTTTAAACACAGTCCGGTTATATTTGAATAATCACATTGATAAAATACTAGGTACATTTGCATTCTTTCTACAGTCTTTACTGATACAACATCGCAGGATTTCGAACATTATCATTGGTTACTGCAATGGGACTAAGCTCCAAACCCGAGAAAGAATATCGCTATATTATCCATATTACTTGCTTCAGAAAGCCCCACCTTCTCCTGAATTATTGACTAACAATTATTTCTCTCATTTTATCACATTGCACTTTTCAAAATGAGGAGAGCATTTTTCAAAATATTCAACTACATAAGCTAATGTGACCTAATCCGTCATCCTTTCAGGATTGTGTTTGTCCTTAAGAAAAGAGAACTGGATCATTCTGGGGCCGATGATTGTTCGTAATTTGCAAGTCTTTTAGCGTGTCTTCCTGGGACTTTTGCCGAAACTTAGTTCCTGGTCTCGAATCCATCTTCAATCAGTCTAGTGTAAGAGCCTCTTGCAGTTCGACGGATAATACATTCAATGAAAGAATCGTTTTGTTCCTCTGATTTCCTCTGCAAATCGAATTATCAAACACGCATTATAAGCCTTTGTGATTAATCAAATGCATCCTAATATACTTTACAACTGTGTGTAGTATCCCATCTTACATTGTATAGGGTTCTTGTCATTCGTCTGAGGAATTTACCCGTATTCAATGTCTTAAGACTTAGCGCGTGATGGAGAAAACTTTAATATGTGGACTTCAAGCCATACCAGCTAACGTATTCAAATAGTTCATTACAAGACTTTTAAACCTTAAAATGCAACCTGTACGTCATTATAGTTTCTCTTGGTACTTAAACTGTATTCAGAGGATGGGTAAAGGACACAATCCGTGTTCGCTTGATCTCAGATGTGGGGAAATGAAAGCAAAGTGAGAATATCATTGATTCCCATTTGAGACTGGAGTTCCTTATTCGCGTTCTGTGGCATTTATTGCTTGACAGCTTTTATTAAATCCGTCAGTTTAATCCATGGAAGGACTTATCCTCCGTGTAATGTAGCCGTAACGCCTGGAATGAAAGGATTGGAGAGAAAGAAGTTTAAATACTCTACAAGAGCACACGTCACACTTAAATGCAGCCCGCTATATTGTTCAGATGAAGAGGTGCTTTTATTGGACTGAGGATGCAACTACTATCTCCTTATTCCATTTCATGTGCTTAATTACTGTTAATGATTATCCCTAGTAAATCAAAAATCAAAATTCCTACAGTTTCTTTTACTAATTCTCTGTCAAAGCCTACAAATCACAGCCAGCTTAAATCTTAGCATTTATTCAATTCAATGTACATGTTTATAATTGAATTTTTCTTAACTATCCAAATAACAACTTGTAGGGAGCAAATAAGTTATGAACTATTGACTTGTGTGTTTCACGGGAAGACTCGGCATAACTTTCTTTAATTCTTCTTCTGAATTTCACTTTGCTTTTAAGTGTAGTCTTGAATAATGTGAAGTCCATTAAGTTGTTGCATGTTGCATGTATCAGGCTTTTATTCCTTCAAGCGCACGTTTTGTTTCCCAGCCGGCGTATTCTCTGTGAACATCCCCAGTGGCCTTCCCTGCGTGAATGTTCCACGTTCCGGAAACGACTCCACGCACCCCAACAGCCAGCGAATCACCATTGGAAACTCAGGCTTGATGTGGGCCGCAACATATAAAAAGCAGGAGTGGATTACCCACTTAGTCCAAACACGTTTGAAACTTCATAAAATATTACTCTCCCCGTTGTTTCCTGCAAATTGCTCCATTTGGAAACAAATTTACGTGTATTACCCCAGATTAGATGAATTTGACTCATAGCTTTATTACTTAACAATAATAATAATGCAATTTTTTTGAATCAGAATTCGTTACGTGAAGCATTGCAGTTTCAATCAAACTTCCAAATTCTTAACCTTCACACGATGTACGTGTAGATAAGCGAATTTCATTGCCCTTTCAGCATTCTTTGCATCGAAATTGGGTTCATTTGAAGTAAGTTCTGCATGTGTGTTTGATGTAAGCAAGTGTAATATTTCCGAAGAAAGGAATTGATGCGGGGAAGGAAGAGGAAAAAAATAGTGCAATTATTTGAAACCTTTATGAATCCCCATCGACATAACGGCGAAAACGGTAAGAAGCCGTAATTGTTTCACAAGAGTTGAAAACCTGATTCCTGTGCAGCATAATAAAAATCTCATGCATCTTTCATATCGAATAAATGTAGGAATTGGGCTATATGCCCCGTTAGATGATGGCAGTAAGTAGAATACGCTTTAGTTGTGTCGAAATCGAAGAAGAAGAAAGCGAAGGTAAATGAAAGTGGAAATCTGACGGTGTGAAGATCCCGTGAAAAGTGAGGACTACGAGCCTGGGGAAAGGTTATATTTAAATATAAAGCTGTCTGCTAGGGACGCATTACCGGCCACCAAGGATACGCATTCCGATACGTCTTGTGTACTCCACTTAACCCATGGAACCTTTTGTTATTGCTTTGGAATAAATCTGCAAGAGACACCACTCCTCACAAACAAGTAAATCGTTGTGACCCCCTTTCTGTGTCTGAAAAGGATCTTCGCCTGCACATCTGGACTTCCGAATTGAAGCTTACCGTATGTTCGTTTGATTGCAAATAATGACGATCATTGCTTGCCGATCCCATCTTACTGTATTGATTTCATCTTGCCCCTCCATGCTTTCCCTTCAGTACATTTTACTCAGATTCTCGACACTCAGATTACGAATCGACACACGCTCTAACCAACTCGTTCTTAGAGATCGCGGAGGGGAGAAGAATTACAAAAGAAACAAAAGCTACTCCAAGACTCCTTTTCTATTATCCTGTCGCTTTCACTTTCAATTGAGTTTACTAGTAACAAACATAATCAGGCATTTCTCTTTCGTGGATTCCGTACAAGTGGGAGGATATATAGTCTTTCTTACTGAAACTAAAGTATGCTCAAAAGCCAGACAATAACATATCTTCGACGCGAATAACATTACAAGAAAACACATTCTTCAGATACCAAGAACATCTTCTAAAGTTATTGTCACTTACCTAATTTATTTCATATTCCACTTAATATTCAGTTCATGGATTCTTTTTTCTCTGAAATTGTTTTTAACTTTAATGTTGCTGCATGTCAAATGAATACGTTTGTAGTGAAAGGGAATTTTGTTTCCAAATAATATCTGACGCACGAAAAAGAGGAAAACAACTGACAGCAATTGTTTGAAGCCTTCTGTAACTAAACTGTACCTTGAACTTCCTAATAAATGTTGAAGAGGCCGTAGAGGTGCAATATGTGGGTAAAACCTTCGTCGAGCGCACAAAAACTTCAAATTATGCATCTTTGGAATCGATAATTGTGGTGCATATATTTTTAGAAATGGTAATCTTGAGATTTTTCAACGCTTTGCATCGAACTGAAACGAGATATGAAAGCAGACTTACAAAGTAGCATTTTATTTACAAGAAAATAGGAATCCAAAGAAGCTCCTTCTGGAATGAATTGTTTGCTTTCTTTGTGCCTGCGGAAACTTAACTGCATGCTCCAAATGTACATTTCATTCAACCCCATTAACCTTTCGTGTAGTGTGTAGTTGCTGAAACTGGCTGAGTTTATCAAGGAAAGGGACGTTAGAAGTTATTTGATATCAATCCTACACAAATATACACATGCTTAAGTGCCCATGGATTTGCATTGGTGGCATAATTAGAGTTACTGTCAAATTAATTTCCCCAAAGGAGCATTATTTACATAAATGAAACTTTAATTTTAATCATGAGGTTTCTATGTGAAACATATTTATTTACATCATTTTAAACAATACAAAGGAGCTATAGTTCATCTTTTAATGGTTGAGAGCGAATTTTCTGACAGGTTACTTGGCGCAGGAAAACTGAATCGCTTATGCTAATTAAATTGTAATTAGCAAAGTTGCTTTAGCAACAATGCTAATACTCCAGATAACCTGGACATGAAATTAACGGTAGTTTACTCTCAACCATTAAAAGATGAACTATAACTGATGAATTACAGGTTCCCGTAGATGTTTGAATAAGATGCAGCTTGTGTTTGGTAAATGATCTTTACTTACCTGGAGGCAATAGATTAAAATAACCGAAGAGCATTCAGTCCTTGCAGCCATTTAGTTTCTTCACTAGCATGCATATTTTTATTGGTTTGTAGCAAGCCAAACTGGTTAAGAAGTTTTAGCTTATGTTTGTTGCCAACTAGACGGAAAGCTTCTGAAATCGTATCAGTCGAGCGTAGTAAGATGAAAAAGAAATACTTTCGGTGTAAAGACTTTGTCAAGAGCTTTCACTTTTCAGGGAAAAGAAAGACTACAGTCACTCACACTTAGCTCGTAAACTAACACGCTTTCTCAACATAGGCAGGTATGGCATACATATCAGAGTTTGAGGTGGTAGAAAGACGATTCTCCGTGCTAGTCAATGCCCACTTACACACAAATCCACAGGCAATCCTTCGCACCTTTTACTCCACTTGAGCCCCTATACTATCATTACTGCCCTTTCATCAAAATGATCGCTTTACTTCTGCTGTCTTAAAAGTCGTAGAATTGCTTTCATGTTTCTTGTAAACTAGAAGTTTAAAAAGCATACATCAAATGCATATGCATCATTTTGTTTATCAGTTAAATCATGCATCACCCTTAATTTATTTCCAGTGGAATTTAATGAATCATAAAAGGCGGTTTCCTGCCAGGACAGAGTCAGAAATGCCTTCCATTTCAACTCCTCCACGGCCCGTTCATCTTTCGCAAAATACAAGTGGTGAGTGCAAGTGAAAAGCTTGGATATTCTATTCATTTCCAGTATTCAAAAATTAGACGCGTCCACTCAGCCCAGCTTTGATTTTCCTTTTCAGGCTACTTACATGATTTTGCGGCATTTGTGTCATTAATTTCTCAATAAATGTTTTGAATGCGTGGAAAAAGAAATGCACCCAAGCGATGGATGGAATCTGCTTGAATCCTTTTCAAATAAAGTATAGATTTGTTGATGCTACTATGAAAGAGGTCAAACTGGTGGAATTTTTCCAAAAAAGACGTTAATTAAACCAAGGAGTTGGAGAATGGAAATTTCGCATACGTTAAACACCGTTGATTTTAAGCTTCAAAAGAGTGAGTTATCGATTGCTGGAGTAGAGGGTTGAAAAATGTCGCGAGAGCAACAAGGTTCCAACAGCCACTCTATACGTAGGTTTTAAGGATGTATTTAATGTCACAGAAAGAAAGTATACCTGCGAATAAATTCAGTTTAAGGAGACGACAAAGAAGAATCTTTCATGAAGTACGGGAGTGGCAACCTTGGAAACCCCCTTCTGAAAGAGAATGCATACTTCGTTTTATTCAGTGGAATCCGTCACTCGATTGTGAGTGTAAACTGAGCCAAAGACGAAACTCTCTCAAACGAGTAATTCCTCAGACCTACTTCCCTGCATCTCTTTTCTTATTTAAATATGTTTTGGACTTCTGTGTGAAATCCCTCATCCAATGAATATGACCAAAATCAACAGAATATAAGCCACATCTTACACAAGCTACGATAAGGTTGCCCTTCGACAATTTCCTGCCATCGATTATAAAGTACCGGCTCGTTCAAAGTAAGTGAAAGTAAAGTTTAGGAATGTTTAGTTTTAAAGAGTGCTGATATCTTTGAAATAAACCTGATTAAAACATTAACAAAAATTCTATGAGTTGACAAGTAAACTTATAGGGAAAGTGTAATCACCACACCTCAGGTGGTTTCTGAACTTTTATCCTCTTGAATGGATTATAAAACTGCCCCCAATGCCCTGTGACGCAAACACACACAGATTATCATCTTTGTTAACAGTCTGTGCAGTTCCTGAGAATATCTGTCTCTAGCTACAAGGGAGGATATCCTTGCAAATACGGCGAAGAAAAGATTGATTTGTAATGGTCCAATAATCCACAAAGGGGCATCTTTCAATGCAATTTTTTTCTTTTACTCTTGTTACTTTACCTTCTTACTTAAATAAATGATGCCAGTTTACCTCATCGAAGGACGTGAGTCGTGTCATTTGAACTTTACATTTCTTCTCGAACAAAAATTGAAATTCTTTACGAAATCCTTCACAGTAACTGTGTTATCCTTCCTTTGGCCAGGCTAATGGTGAAAGCCCAGCTGCAAAGACTGTCCTGGTCGGCTGAATATTATACGATGAATCAAACCTTCAAAAACTTTAGACGAATGCCTGCAAAAGCATATTCCTTATTTGCTTGCTTACGAAACGGGCTCTTAAATATCAACACCAAATGGGCAATGAAAGTTAACTTTACAATTATCCTTTGAGTCTAAAATTAACTTCTAGCTTGAGTTCCTTTTTCACATGATTCATTTCTATTCGCAACCCTACTTCAAGAAATTTTCTATCGTGTTAAAGCTTTTAATACTCGCTTCACATATCAACGTGAAGTAATTCGCAAATGGGCTTTTTAAAGTCTCATGAAGAAAGTTTATTCACTGGAAAGTCAAAAAAGTCTTCTGGTATATAACAAACTAAATGAACATGCTCACATATCTACACAAACAAATGCGTGGAACTCTGAACGAATCTTGCTCAGCCAATTACACTCGCTGTGTCTAGAACTTCCGAGATACTCTGAATAAACACACTAATTAACTCAACCTTTTGATTAATTAATTGACTGAACTACTTATTCAAATGTTATTCCTCTTTCAGTACAATAATAGACTAGTCTTCCATGAGAAACACAAAATGATTAGATGAAGAGAGAAAATAGAATTTTATAAATTATAGCAACGACACTAGTATCAGATAACATATCAATAGTATATAAATAGATCGTCACGTTTGTTCACAAGATAGGCCGATAGGCGATCTCGTAAGTTTGTAGTAGTATCCAGCATTTTTAGTTCAATCGGAATCAAATTCCGAACTTTGCTACAACAAAACATCGGAGTGTTCTCGAAGAATTTGGTACCATATTACAGTTATACTGTATTTTTTTGTTACATCTATTGCTAGCATTACACAATAGAATAATTCTATTGTTTCGTTGGTTCCAAATTTCAACTTAAAAGCTTATGCACCATAAAAATTCATTCGCTCACTTACAGACAGGCAATTACACTTATGTAGGAGCATATCATAATCGAGTTTTTAGAGAATCAATAACATTCCGCAGCCGGTGAAATGCGACAGAACCTAAGATTTCTTAGTTTCAGAGTACGTCACGTTAATTGAATTTGAGATTTTTCTTTCTCCTCCGCTTTTGTTGCAAGTCGTAAGAGATCGTTCAAAGTAAGAAAGGATGGTTTCCGCTAATACATTTGACGAAACAGCATGAAACCTTCCTAAACCGAATTTAACTTTCGTCAACTCCACAGTGCATATTAAAGAGGCCGTATTGGTTTCCCATCTGAGTCAAGCTTTCATCATGCACACAATAACATCTTATGCATCTTTGGTATCGATTATTCCATACGTCCAAAATAAGGGGCACGTAAGACATCCGAAGATTAATCTTGTCTGCCGTGATCCACAAATGTTGTTCAGATAAATCTGTAAATGAGGCCTCTAAACGAGCCAGCACTAATTCAGAGATTAAAGCTAACAGATGGATATTTTGATGGCAAACACTGAAGGAGAGCAAGCAGGAATGAATACTCCTTCGTGTCAATAGATTCAAGTGAGTTGGGATTTGGGGTAAGAATGAGAACCAGAACGGCGGAGAATAAAGACTTCACAGGAAGAATGGATCAGGATGTCAAAATATTATGGTGATCCTGCCTGGAGAAACTGTTCTTCGAAGCAAATTGAAGGAAATTAGATTACTTCAGATCGAAGAACTAATCAGAGGCCAACATGAAAAGAAGCGGCGACACAAGGATATATGGAGACAGAAAGTCTAAGAAATTGGACGACAGGTTAATTGGGAAAGACAGACGAGCATCTTCAAGCGTCCAAATAATCGTGTAGATATCACGTTAACATTGATTCACTCACAGTACTTTAGAACTGTGTAAATATGCACGTTGATTCCATGATGTATTTTTCTTGCAGAAATCTCTTTCAGACGTTTTTGCTCTTCGATACCCTCTTATTATGTCGTTTATAATAGACAATTGACAATTGAGAATTCCCATAATATATTAATACATTTCCCCCTGATTGAAGTAGCAACCGTAGTGTATGTGTCAATTTTATATTCATCCGGCAGGCTCCGTATCTTAAAATGCTATCTTTCAGAAAATTGAGGGCTTCCTCTTATTTCTAATTATATTTTCTTTGCTTGAAACTCAAAATATAATGAACGAGTGAGGCTTCATCATCTACTCAAGATTTCAGTTGGCAAATAAATCCTTCGAGTTTAAATCTGCTTTCATAGCATCGAAGTAAGGGGCCATCCATAAATCACGTGCTGCTGTAAGGGGGGAGGGGGGGTTTGTAAAAATGGCACAAAATGTCACAAGGGGGGTGGGGGGGTCCGTGAATTTTGCACGTGCATTGTACTAAAAACCAAACTTGGGTC
>JAQGAC010002086.1:0-11355 GCA_034696585.1 Isotomurus maculatus
CCCCGCCTTTGTCCTCGGAAATGTCTTTGCCACAATTGATTTCTACTGATATTATTATTTCCTCTTGGTCTTCTTCTTCGGTTTATAAACCAATTCTAAGGGTAAGAAGATTACACAGTTAGGGATGTAATTCGTCTTAGAAAACATTTATATATAAAATAACTATCAGACGGAATTTACTCCATGTACCTTAACTTGTTTAACCGTTAATCCAGTTATGTGCACCAATTCAAGGACCTCCGATAAATGTGGAAACTGTGTTATTTCCCACGTTTCGAACAGCGCTTCATATTGTGCAAAAGTAAAACTTGACCTTTTTGGGGGTTTCCGAAGAATTGAAGCGAGTCCGGACCTTTCGATTTTGCTAAGGTGGCTGCGTATTGGTTTAACGGACAACGTGGGCTCAAGATAGTTTTCATTTTTTGAACGTGTAGTCCACAATAATTCTACTTCTTTTTCAAATTGATAATCTGAGATCTTGTCGTCGTGTATAAATTCAATTTGCGGAGACAAAACGGGTGGACCGTAACTGTCTTCATCTTCACTTGCGTTGTAACCGTCTGCGACGGAAATGGTGTCATTTCCGCCCATTATACCTAACCTTTACTCGTTACTTCTACAGTAGTGGATAAGAGAAGCTTGAGCTATTTGAGGTCGTTGGACGGGAATGTTGCAGGTTTAACTTTCAATCGGAAATTTGGTATAAATTAATTTGTTTTCCGCATGGACAGCACAAAATTTAGTATCGTTAAGTACTTTGATTTTAGTTGCAGAATGTAATTTTTTTCTGTATTCCAAATTAATTTTGCACTAATTCATATGTATCTATTCCTGTGAGCTGTGTGGCAAATCGAATATAACAGCTAAATATCAGCCAGTATTAGACAGATGTGCCAGATTTTTTTCCGTTGAAAGACATGTCAAGTTGCAACATCACGCGGTTGATCAGCGATATTTTTTCAGTGGGTTAAGTATTAGTGTGTATAAAACTTAACTTGTCGATGCAGCTCATGTGCAAATACTACTTTGAAGTTATCGCTCCAAGTATTGTGTTTGTCGTTACTGACTGTTATCAAGATATTAATTATTGGTTCAGGTATTCAAATATGAAAGAATGGATAGTCAACTCGTGGGTACGATAAATTTGGCATGAAACAAGACTTGCGTGGTACACAAATCCTGATTAATTCTCGTACGAATTGAAAAGAATGATGTTGATAGTGTTCAGGAAAAGTGGGTTTGGTTGAAGTTGGTTAGATGATATGTGATTGAACGATTGAGGAATAATATGTGTATACCTTCCAGTGATAAATGAGGGTAATATCCTTTGAGTGAATATTTAACTTCCCTTATCGTTTGCGGTTGTAGAGGAGAGGACTCACAAGCAAATTTCGCAGGAAAGGCGAATAGGGATTGCAGCTACTCAGAAACAAATCTCTCTCGCTGTCTGTTGAATTCTGTGTACGGAGTACGAATGAATAAAGTATAAGATATTCACACCATTGACACCACACAACTGGGACGAGAAGAAATAATCTGGTGGTTTGTATGGGATACAAACTGGTGGTTCTCTTTAAAGAAACGAGTTCAACGTGTTCAAAAACAAAAAGACGAGTAGGAGGGGAACAACTAAAACCCTGCCACGGTGCCACAGGAATTTCAGTATCCCATATGTATGCAAGTTTACAAGTATTCTGCTTCGAATGCAACTGCTCTTCCTTGGTAAAAGAGTAGAAGCAGAACAGACACGTAAAACTCTTAACACTGCAGCTAAGTGGTATGTTGGGCTGGTAATCTCTTAATACTTTTTATTATCTGTGTATTGCGTATTCAGATAGAAATACAGCTGAACTTAATACACTGTAACTGCTCATTACCATAACTAATGATGATTCCATGAAACAGAAGTGAATTGATAGAATGCGGAAGGGTTTGGCACTTACTCATCCCAATTTGTTTTACAGAGTCAACTTGAACTTGTAACACGCAAGCAATGTACTCAACTTTGAAGATGTATTGCAATGCTTAAAAAATATCCTGAAACAAATAAGATGGTAGATGGTTTGTACAGATTGGAATTTGACAGTATTTAAAGAGATCAACTAGCCAAGGCAAGATGAAGTAGTGCTCGTTGAAGAATTTTGAACAGATTCAAGCTGTTGTCGTCAGTAAAAAATGTGCGTTATATGTAAAATAAATTAGGATTTAAATAATTTTTGACAGTTCTTCATTTCATCGACTAAGCTTTTCTAGAAGGATACAACTTTCAGTTTGCATAAAATTAAATTACTTTAAGTATATATAAAAATCAACGGTACTCTCAGGCTTCTCACCGAATGAAAGAAACTTGTCCTGGCAGTCGAGCTACCGGAATACTTTCATGTTATTTTTAACTCCTTCTGAGATCGAAGTAGCTACATCAGTGACTGAAAGGCCAGTCCAGTGGTAAGCATGATCATGGCCACAAAACAATGATAAAATAGACTGTCAATCAAGAATTTAACAAAAACTGACTGCTCATACACGAGAATTCGAATTCCTTATATGCCCACTAACATGGAAATATAAAACTCATAAATTAAACGCAAATAATCTAATCGAAGTACACACACACGCTTAACAAAACATGGGACTCAATGCCAAAGATGCCCTGGCACCGATTGATAAAATTTTTCGACATGGATTTTTACGCTTTACTTATCGGAGTTAACCATTCAGTGTGCGAAAAAATGTATTGATAGTGTTGGTTTTTTATTTTTAACATCTCAAATGAGACCAGTTTTTATTAACTCATTTCTAACTAACATACTAAAATTTAGTCTGTCGACCACGTAATTTGGCCTTATAGCAAGATAATCCTTCTGTCCGATGGTCTCGTAATTGGTCCCAAGATCCACAACACTGATCATGCCCAAAATTTGCAACTAATTCGAGAAAAGATTTCTAGCTCGCTCCAAATTTTGATGTTAACGTATTTAGCTGATGATCTGTGGGGTTAATGAGTGGAACAAAATTGGACCCTTATCCGTTTTGTAACAGCTATCTGCATGCTGCGGTAAGAGTGTACGCAAGTTTTGTTTATTGATTATCTGCCTGTTCATAAAGTTCCGGGGATTCGACAATCTGTTTCTTTTAAACGAAGCCAAAATATGAACGCGACCAATGCTTATACTATAGTTGACGATCATACCTGGAAATCAGGTTGCGGCGTACTTTAAGAACGTCTAGTTCGACTAGAAGTTAAGGATTCACATTTTCAAATTTACTTCCTGATTATGCTTTAAAACTGATTAAGTAGTATAAAATCTCTGTCCCCAATAATGAAGTCCAAAATGTGAATCCTTAGCTTGTACATTAAGCTTTTAAGATTATAAAAGCTTAATTAAGCAACTTCGATTTGAAGAGTAGGGATTTTAAAATGAAACGAAAAACAAAGGTGAAATATGAAAGTACTGGTGAACTTTTCACAAATAGTAAAGAAAACCATGCATTTTTGCCATATTTTAGTATTTGACCCCGCATAGTCTTCCAAAATAAAAAAATGCCTCTAACTCCCATATCATAGAATTTCTAATCGCTTTTGGAGCAGAAAGCAATGCATTTCATGAAATTCCATAATGTGGTTCTTTTGATATTGCATTTCATAAGGGCAATACAATGAGTAGATTCACCCGGTATACTTGATCCTCAGATGAAAACGAATCAACATATCTAAGTATGCTAAATTGCTATTCATATGCAAGGAAGGATTCCGAAGCAAAGAATGAGAAATAAATATTAAATGTTCACAACCGTGACAAAATAAATGTAAAATACTTTATTGGAGAAACATTAACTTGTGTACTTTATTTAGTTTACATCAGTTACTCTTTACGGCAATGCGCAAAGATTTTTTAAATATAATTATTTTCACTTCCAATTGGTTCTCAGATGAATGACAAACCAAAGTAATTATTTAGTATAACAAAAATTACTCGATTTGCAATCTAAATACCCCTTTAAATAATCCGATAATTGCTAGTTTGTATCGATCTATATACATATCATATTATCTAGAAACTGAAAGTTCAGTCAGCCACATGCTTTGTTACTGCGATTTTTATGTTGGGGAACCCTTTCATAGTTTCGTACTTAATGATACTCACACAAACGCAATCCTCGTCGACTGTGCTTGCAGAAATCGCCAATTTTGTAGAACTGTTTTCGCTGATGTTGCAGGAAAAACTAAGATTGGTACTTTTAAGTGTTATATCATTGCCATCGGAACATTTTTCGCGTATTGGTAAGTGTTCCTTAGCTACGACACTCAGAGGAATCATTCCTGCAAGAATTTCCAGTTTGGATTCTAGTACTTTTAGCAGTCGTGGAAAATCCAGAAGAATAGCAAAATTACCTTTCCAATGTTCCTTCGGTGTAAGACCCAATCCAGTGATAAAAAGCAATTGCGACTTGTTATTTCGCCTAGCTTCACTCGTCTGGTCTACCATTTCTACAGTGCGGGAAATACAGAGTGTTCTGCGTCTGTTAGTGCCTGACAGTAAAAATCAACGTAAACATACACAGAAATTCATACACAATGTACAGGGATAGTCAGCGCAAGGTCAACATCTTTACACTTAATATCTCACTGAGTTTTTACGCGATTTCTATCAGGTATATTTCTCTGCAACACGAAACCATTCACAATTTGTTTTGCGAAAATTTATAGTTTTACTTAAGCGTATGCTGCCGCAAGCCCTAAATATAAAACAAGTCAGTTTTCTACCGATTTAGGCATGTCTAACTTCTTACTTTCACTCATGACAACAGTGTGCTTAAAAAATCTTCTCGAATTCACCTTCAAATCCCATTAAAATCTCCCTACTTAAGCACATCTTTGCTGGCCAATGGAGACGATTTTTTGGTTTGGAGCAGCAGCAACTTATAGATTGAATAGTCTAGTAATAATTTAACTTAAGTTTGATTTAGTAGTGTTCCATCCTTGCGTAATATTGCGTCAAAAATGTGGACCTTACGCTGACTATCCCTGTGTAGTTAATTTATTAAAAATCAATTACTCGATTTTCTAGAATTATATAAAGCTTTCTGTAACTTCCTACGCATCGAAGCTCGAGTAGACCCTTTCAAAACTGATGTTGACGTTTTTTCTATTTTCGCCTGTAACGTAAACCATTTTTGTTACAAATAAGAATACTTAGTACGCGAATGCCAAAAAAAATTTGCATCATAAATTTGTTTACACTAGAGAGTATATACGGGTATTACGTACCTTCTTTTCTTTTGTAGTTCCTCCGCTCTTTTGCATCACACGGCAATTATTGGTAGATCTCGAACTTCTAGTATGAATACAATAAAATACACGAGCATTTTTTCCTGTATCTGGCATGCTGTGCAAATAAGTGTGACCTGAAAAGCTATGGCAAACACGTATGTACGTGACATAAAATATGTTTTAGTATTTTACACCTAGCTAACGTAAATAAGTGCCGAGTAGCCGGAGAGTGAGCTCCTTTACACAACAGCAAGTGTGATTTGTATGAATGTAGAGAATGGACACAGCACAGAAACGAGGTATATTATCACTTCATTACGAAAATATATCCCGTATGAATAAGGGTGCGAGTCTAATATAAAAAGCTCGCGGGATAAGGATAAGTCAAAGTCATTCCCTTTACGAGTGCTAAAAGACAAGTGTGGCAGTGCTGGCCATCAATTACCCGCAGAAGTAGTAGGGTTGTAGGATTGCTTGCTGTCCCAGCCTGTGCTTATTTTCATAGTCTGTACTATAACGCATTACACCTCTGCTACCTCTGGTGTCTGGTACATGACTTCGGGACACACAAAAAGGACATGTATGTGCTCCAAATGCCATCTATTTTTTCTCTTAAATGATGGAATGGCAACATATTGTACAATTTAACTTTCTAGGTAAAGGACTATTCAAACGCATACCTGAGGAATTTTTCTCAACAGTCAGTATTTGCCTATTTGTGAATAACTTTTCGTCCGTTTATGATGTAATCTGAAATGATAATTACTGAGATAACGGGTAAATGAAAAGTAAGATTCATATTATGGACCCAATCGTTTCAGTGGTTCACATATGAGGGATCCAATTTTTCACACCGTTTTGCTTCGATATAAGAAGCTAAACGGTGCTGGCGGGTGCTTCTCTCAAACTAGACTTCAGCATTTCAAGTAATTTCATACTGGGTTTATTATCAATTTTATCCAACCAATTTATATTTTTGTTAACGAATTTAACGTACTGCGGTGAAACATTTTTGGGTACTTCACTTTAAGCAAAGCATCACTAAAAATCAAGCGGAGCTGAAGTTTGCACTGAGAAAGTTTAAGCACTCTGAGATTTGAGTTTAATCACGAACAAAAGATTGTACTCAAGTGTTGCTTATGACTAAATTGTGTGGAATGATGTTGTTTAAGCTGATAGTGAGTTTCGCCCTGCAAAGTGATACCACTGAAAAAAGGAGACTCGGGTTAGCCTAATCCAAAATGCTACCCGCTAACCACCCCTCTCATCAGGGTGGGATGAGGGGGTATGACTGGGCAGTAAGTTTGCGGAGCATGGACCCACTAACACACGTAGTAAGCATTCATTGGTGACCCTCAACCCTGTTACACAGTCGGATGAAATATTTCAATCAAATTGCCCTGTACTATATAATGTATCAGTGTTGTGCAGTCGGATGACGGATGAAACATTTCCATCCGCCTGCTCTTGTGTATCCGTGTTATTTTGATCCGACTATTCATTTATATACATTTAGCCCGCAGTTGGACGAAATACCAATCCCACCATTGATCCTTAAGTATACCTGGGATATGCAGTTGGATTAGATATGTCCTTCCGATTGCTGATCCATTTAGGTACCTATCGATTTAAATATTTCCATCCGACTGCTGATCATTGTACACCTGTGCAAAGCCGTCGGGCGAAACACTTTCATCCCGTTGCTATTTCAAAAGGTGACCGGATATAATTGACTTCAGCTTGTGATCTTCATCATTTTTTATGCAAACTAACCCTTTTGTCTATTTAAATTATTCCAAGACCAAACCAGCTAATCATTATGACACGATCATTATTCTTGAACTTTTTCAGTAAATTTGATGGGAAGACAACCACACAAATAGCAAGAACAGGTCTTGGAAGTTTCGCAAGATATGATACGTATTGCATATGCTATCCTGTTGCATTTTGTATTGATTGGTACTTTTCCTTTATATTCTGTGGTCATCAAATAATGGCTTGCATAAACTAATTTGAATGATAAATAATTTATTAGTGCTTCCTGTCACTGCATTCGGTCAACCGCGGGTCACACAAAGGCTATTAATTGATCTCTTTATTGTTAATATCTTCCCAATAACAAATTTTTATGCTCAACATTTGTTGATTAGCCACTGATATCCTGGAAGTATGGTTAAGGAATGGCTAATTGATTTAATTCGGTTATTGCATATTTTAAATCGTAAATCCGTGTGCTGAGTAAACACTTAGTTGGAAAACAGAATTCATAAGAAGAACTCCAGGAATTAATTCTTGTTGAAAATAACAATTCGTCAACCAATCCATAATGGAGTTCATACAACCAAATTCAGCTGCTCAACGCAATTTTCGTTACCTTTTTGAGCGTCTAAACGAGCCTTTAAATGCTGGAGTAAGAGGACCACGAGATGGGCTGATATATTTCACATCTGCAAACAGAGTAAATTCTTATCCACCAAAACCTGCAATTAAACTTTTCCTTGAAAAATTAATTATTTAAATTCCCTTTCCAGTCAGCGTCATCACGTGTAACAGATACCGTTGCAAGTCAAGTTGCGGCCAACAATCAAATTGCCATAATTCCGGTGCAACTTCCCATGAATGATATTCGAACGATCGGTCGACTATGTCCCAGGAAAGGATTGTATGGGTATTTTATTCCTGAACACAGGGATGCTACAGAAAGGCTACGCAGAATATTTACGCGTAATTTTTTTCTTTAACTAATTAAAAGTCCTTGCTTTTAATGTAGTATTCAAGGGTAAAATGTAATCGCTGCAAATTACAGAGCAACCAACCGTGGACGCACTTTTTAACACCGCCTGTGCGTGCAGAGATAGTCAAATGATACATCCTCATTTATTCCTTCACTCTTTGGCTTCAACAATGGCAACACGTCAAGATTGCAGAGGTTTCGTTATGCCTGCATATTTCGAAATCCTTCCAGAGTTGTTTTTCACTGATCACGCTATCAAAGCTGCAGAACAAATTGCTCGACTTGCTGATGCTGATAAAGTTCGTGATGTCCAAGCTATTGTATCACTAAATTTAATTAAAACTGAAAATAAAAATATTTGTCAGGGTGTGCTGATGTTGGATGCTGATGTTACGGGAGATAACAAAGATCCTGAAAGCCGGTTGTGGTACTTCAGAGAAGATATGGGCTTAAATAGTTTCCACTGGCATTGGCATATTCTGTATCCAGGAACATTTACTCCTGGAACTGAAAGAGATAGGAGAGGCGAAATGTTCTACTACATGCACCACAATTTGGTTTGAGTGCAACTTAACTATTAAATTGTCACAAACCAACTTTTAACTATGAATTGAATGAACATGCAAGGTAAATCGTTATGACGCTGAAAGACTCAGCAATGGATTAACTCGTACAAGGCCGTTTGCTTTCGATGAGGATAACATACGTGAAGGATATTTTGGGAAATTGTACTCAAGTAATTCGGGTCAGCATTGGGGAACAAGACAAGCGAGAACAAGAATCTCAGTAAAATTATCAATCCTTCAATTTTCAATATTCTCGCGTGTTATATTTATTGGAGTAAAAATTCTAAGGATGTCGACCGGATTAATGTGAATGGAACTAGACTTCAAGTGAGTGTTGATGACATAAAGAAGTTCAGAGATCGAGTGATGGAAGTTATTGACACTGGGTTTTATCGTCGAGTAAGCTATAACCTCTAAAAATGTAATTGATTTATATTGGTTAAAAAACTCATGAAAACATCTGCTATGAATTTTGAGTAGATGGACCAAAATGGAGAGACACGAGTGCGTCTCGATGAAGCCACAGGAATAAACATTTTGGGGGACATAATTGAAAACAGTCCTACCAACACTCCTCACGCCCAGTTTTATTCACCAGTTGGGTTTCATAATTTGGGCCACAGAATTATTTCCTTTCAACACGATCCTCTTGGCGAGTACAGGGTTAGAATAAAATACTTTATTTACCACAAACCGCAGCAGAAATATTAATGAGGATAACAACTTTTAATAAATTAGCTTTAATAAATTGCTTCATTAATTATTACAGGAGGCATTTGGTCCTATGGCTGACACATCGACAGCAATGAGAGATCCAATATTTTACCGATGGCACAAATATGTCAATAATATTTTCATACAATACAAGAATACCCTCCCTGCTTATGAACTAACATCTGTAATTTTATTATGAAGATGAATGCTCAATTATTTAGCGTTTAAGAAATACTTAGAATTTGAGCCAATATTTTGTGTATTGCAAACTTAAGGGGACATGGCCTTTGGTGTGGAGCGATGTTACAGTTAACAGTGTTCAAGTTCAAGTGATCGGAGAAAATGGCCAGGCTCCTCCTCCATTTCCACAAAATAGACTGGGAACCTTCAGGTCCCTGAGGGATGTGAATTTAGCACGGGGACTTGATTTCTGGAGAAATCATACAGAAAATTTAGATCCCGTTTGGGCCAGAGTTACTTACTTGGATCACACTCCTTTTCAGTACACAATACAAGTGAGTCATACGTTAGATCGGCAGTGAAATCGAATCTACGTTAACTTAAAAGGTCAAATGCAAACTCTCATTAACCTGAACACTACTGAGCAGGTTACAAATAATAGTAACACACGAATAAATGGAGTGGTGCGAATATTCATGGCTGCAGCAAGAAACGAGCACAACAGCGTGGTGCCTTTTGATGAACAGAAGAACATGTTCTTTGAAATGGATAAGTTTGAACAGCAACGTAATACTAAATTATTATGCTTGTGGTTATTTATTCTTCTAACATTCAACTAGCAATTTAGTGCTGAATGTCTGCTTTGATTTGTGCAGTTAATCCAGGAAGTAACCAAATAACGCGAAGTTCTCGCGACTCGTCGTTAACATTGAAGGGCGAGAATGTGTTTAGACAGTTGGAATTGTTGGACACAGCACCAGTCTCCGCAAGACCGGCTGGTTTCAACCCAGCTCAGTTTAGAAATGTGGACATCCGGTGTGGATGTGGTTGGCCGGAGTATCTCCTCCTGCCCCGGGGATCTCCTGGAGGAATGCTCTTCGACATGTTCGTAATGGTGACAAATGGAGCCACCGACATAATTCCTCGTGAATCGCAAGCTGGGGAGAATCCTTGCAGAGATGCGATTTCTTTTTGTGGAGTGATTGATGAGGTGTTCCCAGATAGGCGGCCGATGGGATATCCTTTCGACAGACTGCCGTACATCGACCCGTCTGACTCAAATAGAACGAGGAGAGTTAATTCTCTAGCTGCGTACACGGCAAATATCCCGAATGCGACAACGACACAGGTAACCATTGTGTATGATGACAGGGAGCCTAGAATTAGCGAAAGAAGGAGACCCTTTGGGGCTAATATTTCTCGGGTTGTGAGGGAAAGTGGAGAGGAAGTTGCTCCAGGTTCGCAGACTCGCAGAGGTTTTGTGTTTCCTCTTCCACCAACACCAACTCCTCCAGTGGGTCGACCTCCACCTCCTGCGAATGCCAATCCGCCACCAAGAAGGCCCACACCCACTTTGACAACTTCGAGGACTTCATCTCCAACGCCACGACGTGTCCCTGTTATTCTACGTCCACCACAACAACCTCCGGTGTTCAATCCTCGTCCTGTTCTCAATTCTCCGTGGTTGCAAAGTAGGCAACCACAACCGCAGTGGCAAACACAGCAACAACCCTGGAGACAAACTAACTTGACCAGCGTCGCTACTAAACGTCGTGGAGGACGAGATCTGGAACCAACTTTTGATGACGACGCATATGACATGTTGAGTGATCATGATGAATATTAATTCAATCCTCTTTTGTGGCATATTATCATTACTTTTACTTTGCTTGCGCGAATCTTTACTACTTGGTTTTGCTTGTGAATGCACGTTAAACTTGTAAATGCTATCTGCTAGGAGATTTCACTTTGTTGACTAATTCAATAAATAATATTTAAAATGAGAAAAAGCCTTACTCATTTTATTACGAGGGGAATCATGAATTAGAGGGAATTAAGGCAACAGGAGAACAGGATGCAGTTGACAGTGTTTTTGTTGCTCATGTGTC
>JAQGAC010002087.1:0-11351 GCA_034696585.1 Isotomurus maculatus
TTGGTCCACTGGAACCTGTAGGAGCGTTGTTTTGCTTTCAACAATTTGAGTTTAAGAAAATGAGAATTGCACACTAGGTGAGCAGTGAACACCTTCGGGAGGCAGTGGGGTCTAATTACAATCGCTTTTCGCACATAGTGTACTTCAACACATTGTGAATGATGGCCCGGGTGACCCACACTGCCGTCCAAAATATATGCATTTATTTTCTAAAAAGCGTTGCCTGGACCCTTAAGATCTTCGATATCGAAAATTTACTTTTAGAAAACACACGCTGTGAACTGCTTCTACAATTGCATGCAAATTTCGCAGCCGAATTTCCAAATCTTGTCTTTTATGACGGAAATTATAAAAACAAATAAATATCAAAAATTTCATGCGAGAATTTCCTTGACATCTGTCCAATAAAATAAATGTATAGCTTTGTGACAAATGTCGTCTATATTTTTAAAATCTAACCTCTATTCGAGGCAAAATTCTTAACAGCGAACCAAAAGCCAGGGTGCGAAGTGGTATTTTGTTATCGTTATTAAGGCGTGTTATAAATTGTTAGCTAACGACTTATAACACCAAAGGTTTTGTGGTATCAAATGTGATTACTGATATAGGCGTATCCTACAACGCTAAATTCCTCCCTATCCTTCAATGGTTAAGGGTTGATACCGTTAATACCATTGATCACATTGATACCACTTTTCGTTACCATCACAGTGGTAAAAAGACTTGGTAAGTGGTGAACTTCGCACCCTAGAACCAATTTTGTATTAAAAACGATTTTTGAAAACTTTTTGCGTACAAATCATTTTGAGGTGTTCGACACCCACTTAAAGAAGTCGAAACTTAACTTCTAATGCTTAGAAACCTGTATACGACATGTTTTTCAATGTTTCAATGAATTATTGACAAAGCTTGTTGTTTAATGTTTCGAAAAGGAATTGTAATTGTATAATGTACTCCGGAGGTAGGCGCTTTAAAGCAAAATTCATTTACGAAGCCATAGACTTAACCTGAATTGTCCTCTCAACCCACATATCAAAAGGTTAAATCGGTAATATCTTCATTTCCGGATATACTTAATTGAAATCAATAAGCATCAAAAATAAGCATCGAAGGTAATCACAGGGGATTAACTCATATGTAACCCTACCGTCGTGTTAGTATCGGCAGTTGAAAGATTAGACAAAATTTGGAACATATATCGGTCCAATTTTCCTGCTTGTTGGATCTAAAGCCCACCCGATCCGTCCAGTTAGGCAAATACGAGGGATTACTAATGTTTACGACATCCTTCAACTTAGGCTAAAATCTGCCCCGTGATAACTCAGAATAAAGTGGAAATGTACCTATATTTATTGATGATGCCATTTTAATGCATGGCGCATTTTTTTCATGACAAAGGATACATTTCGGCCTAGGTAGCAGATATTTTACGAAATTTTTGAACTTAACATCAGGTGATTTTCTTTGATATTGGCCGAAAGCACTTCTCTGAAATTTCACGTTGTAATTAATATTGGTGTGAGAAGAAGTTAATGTTGGTTCGAGAGGAGAGATAACCTTCAACATTTCTATCTTATCAGTGGCAATCGCAGTGTGGAAAGCTGTCCAAAATGAGAAGGCACATGACAACTTGCTACCACGGAATCGAATCGCTAAGGTATCAATTGGATGGGAGTAATTTACGAATCAAATCAGAGTTCCATTGAACAAAATACATAAAATTGTATGACTAGAATCTACTTTGTTGAGGCATGACACACTGGTTCCTTCTTCATCAATAGAAATAAAATGTAAAAAATTTGGGCTTTTCCTTAAACGTTTATGCTTGTTCTTAACTATTTCGCTTCCAAGTTCAAAATGCAATATTTGTCGAAGCATGCTCTCTCACTAACTTAATTAAAATTGAAATTTGTATCCACTTCCTCTGTTCGAGTTCCAAAGCAGTTACAGGAATCTTACCAATGGCTTTATAATCTGTTCGCTACAGATAAGCTTATCAGATAACCCAGTGTTTAAAACTAACCTTGAAATACTTGCATTCAACAGGGGAGGTTTGACATTCATCCACCAAGCGTGTGCTGAAGTGGATCGACAAGTTTGAGTTCATCGGGAAATATCAAATTATCATAAGAATACCAAATTGAAGAATTGAAATGCCAAAAAGTAAATTGAAATTTTTAATTGTAGAATACAAGATTTGATTACTTTTCGAATATTACTTAACATTAACTTATTTAGCTAACATTTCTAACCCTGGGGCTAGCGGTGGAGAAAAGGAATGTGGTGGAGAAGGTAAGCATACCTTTATGTTTCAAATGTCTCGAACTTAATTTGTTTCAACGAATTTAGGCACCACTGGAAACAGAACCATCATCAACAATTATGTCGGTATAATAGGTGCTGCAGCTGCAGAAACAAAGGTGAAGGTCTTTTAAAAATGATTGTGCAACCTTAATCCAACCTACTTACCAAATATTGTCGCAGGCTGTTCCACACCTTGAGACGCCTAGTCAAAGAGCTAAGCCTGGTGACACGGATGCCAAACTTAACAATAAAGGATTAGTCCTTAAAAATTTGAAAGAGAGCGAAATGGAAACGAAGGAACAATTGAAACGGAAAGTCGAAGAATTGCTGGGATCAATTACGAAGACAACCATACTGATTGACGATGTATGGCGACTGGGCAAACCCATACCAGGCTATGTTCGAAAGGTGAGAATACAATTTAAGACAGTAAAGGACCGCAAACGCTCGTGGGAAAATCAACAAAATGCGCACCCGTTGGTTTTGCAAAAAATCCTCTCAGCGGAGGAAATTAAAAAGAAGAAATCATTGCAGGAAGAAAAACCCAAATGTTAAGCCTGAAATTGACTATGAAAACAAAACACTCCAGAATGGTGTCACTTTGCATGTCATTAAAAATGGAATATTCGTACCAAAAAAATTAACGCCTTGGATAATTAAAGTCTCTTTTGTGGGTTATTTATTTATTTACAATGTGCGTCTTACGATCTAAGAAATTAAGCTGTCAATAAAACATTTGTTGCTTACAGAAATGATTTTGTACGTTGATTAAACTGCGAGCACGATTGATGCTGTTTAAATACTCAGGCTAATGCTTTAAGTTAAGCTTTGACGAGTAAATAAGTGCATTATTGACCGCAACCGCATTTGGTGGAGGTTTGCAATCCATACTTCAGAGCGAATTAGCCATTGACGTAGTTGTTGGAAATAGAGGTATGATTCTGGTGTTGAGTTTAACTGTTTAAATGCAGGGAGACTATGAGTTCCTATAACTTGAAATCCCACAAACTTGGCTGGCTAATTAAATGATGGGTGATTTAAATTATGATGCAATGATCAATCTAAAATCGACTCGTTAAATATCTGACTCCAATAAAATAAATAAAATATATGAAAGATTCAGACGGTGGATTATTCTGTCACACAAATAGTCTCAAATATATTGACTTCTCAAAAAATATAACACAGAAAATATAATGCTCTTCCAACGAAGCCTAACAGAGAAGTTATTACAAAAGTTGGGCCCATTAGAAATGGTACCTCGGTTCAAGAAGGGAACACAGAAATACTACCGTTAGTTTTAGACACTAATGAACATAAAGACGCTGAACACAACTTTACAAAACAATTAGTCACTGGAGACAGAAGTACGAAGCTCCGTCGCCCTTCACATTTCCAAAATACCCCAATCTGAATATCTCAACTTAAGTCGATACACAAATCAGAAATTCTACACAAAACTTGTACATTCACATTAAACAATCAGTACCTACTTCCTTCATCCTCCCACATTTTTTATGCAATAAAAAACAATAGATTTAAACTTAAATGGCACTTAAAAGACGCTCTGGTTTCTTCACAAGTCGTCCATAACGCGTGACGACGTCTTCATTTTTCGGTGTCTCAGATACACGCTTTGCAATCTTGATGATTTCCGGTTGGAGGGGAGGGATTTCACTTTTGCTGGAAACTTCCAACGGGTATAAGCGTTGAAGGGGTCTTGTGATGACTCCTTCTTTGACACGTACCTTCGCTACTCTGACGTTGCTGTCGATTCCAGGCAGCAATTCGAGAACTCGTCCCATCGGCCAAAACATCCTCGTCTTTTGGTCGTTTCCAACGAGAACGACGTCACCGACGCTGACTGGTACGGTCTTCTTGTCCTTTCCACGATGGACAAGCTCATCGAGGTACTCCTTCCTGAATCGGAGGCGCAGTTCCTGTCGTAACCTTCGAAGTGAAATTGCTGCACGACGAAGGTCGTCTCCGTCCATTTCCATCGTCTCTGGAAATCTCGAGCTCGGCAAATCCATGAGAAACGTCTCAGGAGTGAGAGGGATCAGGTCGTGCAGGTCTTCAGAAATGTAGGTAAGGGGTCGCCGGTTCATCTCCGACTCCACCTCACATAGAACAGAAACGAGCTGGATTAGATTCAATTTTTTGTTACCAAACATTCGTTTGAGAATATCCCTCATCGTTCTAATGAGTCTCTCCCACCATCCTCCCCACCACGCAGCTGAGGGTGGGTTAAAATGCCATTGGAAACGTCGAGTAGCACTGTAATCCTCAATTTCCTTCCAGTCCATGGTGAGGAAAAGATTGTTGGCTCCAACGAATTTGGTTCCGTTGTCGCTCCAGATTACTCTTGGTCACCCACGTCTGCTGACAAACCGCTGTAGGCACAAGATAAAATCATCTGTAGTTAGTGATTCAACAATATCTAAGTGCACACATCTGTATACGGCACAGGTAAACAGTACAACCCATGTCTTCTTTCCATCCTTCGTGTGTAGTGGTCCTGCGAGGTCAACTCCCGTGACCTCGAACGCTTTAAAATCTCCAACACGTTCTTCAGGTAAAGGGGCGACGGAAACAGATGCAGGTTTGCTGTTGTATCTTCTGGAGACTATTGATTTGAGTCTTTCTAGCACGTACTATCCAAACTCGTTCACGAAGGGAGCACATCAGTCCTTCGACTCCGCAGTTATTGTGGTTGATGTCCTCGTAGCGGATGAGTTGTGCTGTCAACGGGTGACTGCTGGGTAGGATGACGGGTTGTCTAAACGCTGGGGAATCAAATCGCTGCAAGAGTTTGGTGTGAACTCGATAAACGCCATCCTCGTCCTGAATCACCTTCAACCCTTCTATTGTTGTTGCTTTCTTCGGGAATGATTCCAATTGAATACGAGTTTCCACAATACTTTCTCTCCAGTCTCCAATTCTCCCACAGTCAATGGTCCACTACAGCTTGTCTCCTTTCGACACTTCGAGACAAATCTCCGCAGCACACAAAATAAACGGAGATTTTTGTTATAATCAGAATATCTGCTGACATACCACGGTGAAGATGAAGACTGGGAGGTGAGTAAAACAGCTGATGAAGTTACTCTCCTATCTGAACTAACTGTATCTTCGTCTACACAAGAAATTTCTTCGGGCCAAGTCTCGATTTATCCTTTCAGCCAATCTGGGTCCTCCCACCAACGAGACTGCAGCAACTCCTGTGGTTTACAGCCTCTCGAAGGCAGGTCAGCCGGGTTCATCTCACCTGGAACATGTCTCCATTGGTCGACCTTTGTGTTGAGATTGATCTCCCTCACTCTGTTCCCGACGAAGGTTCCCCAACTGTCGTTTCGTCTAATCCACGCAAGGGCGACGGAAGAGTCGCTCCAGAAGTACTGGCTGACAGCTTCCAACTGCAGAGCTTCTACAACGCCCCTCCAGAGTCTTGTTGCTATGAGACATCCAAGTAGCTCCAGTCTTGGTATTGTTGGATTCTTGAGAGGTGCGACTTTGGATTTCGCCTGAAGTAGTTGCACGGAAACCTGCCTGTCCCTTTGTCTTCTATTCGCAGGAACACAACTGCAGCGTAAGCACTTTTGCTTGCATCATAGAATGTGTGCAGCTGGAGGTTCGTTGTTCTGCACGAGCTCTGGAAAACAAAGCGAGGAACTCGAATATTTTTTAAATAATGGATTGTCTGTACCCTATTAATGAATCCATTTGTCTCTGATTCTGTAAGTGTATCGTCCCATCCACTTTTGATAGTCCAAACTCCTTGTAGGATGAGTTTGGGGATGAGGAGAGCGGGTGCACACCATCCCATTGGGTCAAAAACTTGAGCAACACTGGAAAGTACTACGCGCTTAGTAATTTTGGTTTCGTCGATCTTCAGTTCTGGAACATCGCAGAATAAGGCGTCTTCTTTTCGGTCCCACTTCATGCCCAAAACCGTGGATTCTTGACTGTGGCAGTCGTGAGAGCCCACACTGCCCAGCTCCAATCCGCGTTCTCTGTCCAATGGAAAACCGACTCCGGAGCTGTCCGCAGCGGTCCACTCCCACTGCCGCAAATCTATTTTGGCACTCATATGGACATAAAGTTGTCCAATTCAGACTGCGATGCTACAGAAGAAACCAAATTATCAACGTACATGCCGGATAAAATTTGCTTAGCTATGGGTTGCTGCGACTCTGAGCACTTGCTGAGATGGTGTTCCAAAACGGACGAAAGCAGAAAAGCACTGCAGTTAACGCCAAAGACGACACGACAATATTGGTACGCCATCGGTTTTCCCTCTGCTGTCCACCAAAGAAACTTCTGGTACTTCCTGTCGTCTTCATTCACACCTATCATCTGATAGGCTTTACGGATATCTGCGACGACTCCAATCTTGTCTCTCCGAAAGCGGTGAATGATAGAGAGGATTAGTTGAATCTCGTTTGGTCCTTTGTGGAGGCACTCGTTTAAGGAAGGGTAACGTCCACTTTTGCACGACGCGTCAAATACTGGCCTTATTGGTGTAGTGAGACTCTCTGGCTTGTAGACTGGACGATGGGGGAGGTAGTGACAATCCGTGTCCAGCAAAACTCCGACCTCAATCAATCCCTCAGAAAGCCATTGATTAAATATTAACTCGTATTCATGGTACTTGCCAGTAGCTTTAAGCTTTTTAGTTGCTGATTCCAAACGCTTAATGGCAATCGCTTTGTTGCTGGGAAGTGGCTGTTGTTCATGATTCCAAGGCAGAGAGACGACATACCTTCCATCTGCTTCCCTCTAAACAGCCTGAAGAAAGTGCTCCTTCGCTTTCCGTTCGTCCTCCTCCACTGTCGTCCTTGTTATTGGGTCTGTAATACCGATCGTCTCCAGTTGCCACAGCTGCTCGATGTCTGTTGTTGACACGCACGATGTAACAACCAAGGCAGCTAGGCTATTGTTGTCGTCCTGCTCATTCTTGCCGAGTACGGTCCATCCCAGTTCTGTCTCCATAGCAATAAGGGATTCACTTAATCGTAGGATCTGACCTTTTAGTAGTTCAGGACAGACGTCAGCTCCAAAAAGAACGGAAATCTCTTTAGGTCCTGGACCGACGTCGATGAGGTTGATTTGTCTTGCCTGCAGCTGATTCATCGAAGCTCCTCATTGTACTTGGGGCAGGTTAGTGCAGATCTTTTTCTGTGAGAATAGCTCTAGTTCCAAACGTCTTCCTCCAGTGGGTGGAGACACAGTCACGAGATGTAGGGAGTGAACCTGCAGTTGTGTAGTTTCTCCACCAAATACGGCATGGCTCATCTGCTTTTGGGAAACAATCGGATAGCCCATCGCTCTAGCTGTGGAAGATAAACGATACGACTTTTGGGAACCGGTGTCAATCAACGCCCTTACGACTTTGGATCCATTTGGTCCATGTACCTTCACTCGCAGTGTCTGCAAATACACGGAACTGCACGCTGTAGTTGTCATCGCTGTCGTAGGGGATTCTGAGGAGGTGGAACTCTGCTGATGACGCTTTGTTTGACGCACGGACGATAGTTCCGGGCACATTATGGTGTGATGTTTCCTGTCGCACAGGGCGCACTTCACGAAAGCTCGGCACTTCTTGGAATTATGTCCTGTCTTGAGGCATATGAAACAGCACTTCTTTCCTTCGACCTTGGTCTTCTTCTCCTGCAGTTTCATTGTTGTTGCCTTGGAGCAATCCTTTGGGTCGTGTGTCCTGTCACAGAACACACACCGACTTCCTTCTGAGGTGAAGAGACTAGCTGCTGTAGACGGTTCTTCCGACCTACTCCTTCCCTCGTGCTGAAATCTCCGTCGTTCCCGTATGGATGAATCCAACCCTGCAGACACAAAAGAAAGTCTCTCTGCACCTGACGCACATCGGTTTACATATTTGCTCTTGTCTCCATATTAATTGCATATTAGCTGATAGTCAATTAATAGTAGGGAACAAAAGCTCTACATTTGTGAATATAAAGCTTACTACAACCAAAGGGTGTAGGGAAAAGAATTGTCACGAGATGCTGATTGACAGCGAAATAAATATGAATCGTTTCCTCCACATATCTGCGAATCCAAGATACATAATAGCTGCGAATTTCCTTACTGTTTGTATTAAACAAGGAAGCTGCTTCTACTTAATCTCGCCAATTCAATCGCGTGGCGCTTGGTTTTTCGTGAAGACATTAAACCATACTAATACCTTGTGATGAAATTATTTCAGTTTTATTTAATGCAGGTGACAGATAACCTTAGATAGTTTGAGGTGAATGATTTAATTTGTTCAGTCCTCAGGAAAGAAGGTGAAAATAAACTAACAATATAACAAATGTGTGTAAAATAATGGCACTCTAGCTCTGTACTTGTTTCGTGCATGTTATCTCACGGGATTGAAGCTAATCAGTAGCAGAGGGCGAATGAATGTCTTGATGTAAAAAACGGAATCGATTCTTCGTTCTTGTTGAATTTGCGTTTGGACTTACGCAAATAGTAAAAAATCCGTTCGTGCGTGTCTTAGAAACACTTTGGGCTTTATTTTCTGCAGTAAGCTGTACGTTTGATGGTGATTGGTATGTTGGATTCCAGCATTTGCATCTCCAACGAAAACGAACACTCAGGAGGATATTCCTTGACTAGGATTTTCTTGTTGTGCATGACTTGTGAAATGTGTAGAATTTTTTTAAATGCTGACACTTTCATCCGCATTTATTTCATTAATGGAACATTCTAATGCCATAAATTTCATCCCATTTGAAGTTAAAATATTGTGGCTTAGGGTTAGAAAGTATGATGAAAGGTTATGCAGAGTTCACTAATTGGAAGATTTATCTGGAAGTCAAACTTTACAGCTTAAGAAATTCTTCCAATCCAACCAGCCATGGAACTTTGTTGGTAGGAAGCAGTTGACCTTCTTAAATCGAAGGCTTCGTTGATCGACTTGGCAATGTGGAGATGTGTGATTTTGTGTTCGAACTTATCACTGAGGAATTCAACGTAGCTGTTCACGGAGAACTAATTCAATTCCCAACCGAACTGAATTGACTGAATCAACGAGTAATCGTCTTGTGCAATGAGTTTCTTTCAGCTGGTTTTTTTCATCGATTCCAAATCCTCATGAGTCCTCAACCAAATCCCGTGAGACATGAGGAGAGAGTAGAAAGAGTAGAAACGATCAGGAGGAATTCGCAGCTTCCTTTCGTGTCTTTCGACAGTCGACGGAGAGAGACGAATGTAGCTACGCGACGGAGTGAGTTCACTTGGCCCGGCTGCTCCTTCAGAAGGGTAAGATCTTTTTGACACACATGAAACGTACTCCTGGCACCTACACTCACGAAATCGGACCTGTGACACCCATCACCCGTACCTTTGGCAACCATCACCCACCAAAAAAACCCGAAAAAATCCATTTAGAAGTTGTTGCATTGAACACGCGACTTTCCCTATAAATAAACAAGAGTTTATGAAAATTGGACTAAACACTAATCCCAACTCATCATCGGAAGATGAGTTCATCACCACAGCAGACTCATCACACTACAAGCGTGAGAGACTGCTGAGTGGCAGTAATACACGCCTGACACAGAGAAAGCTTGTCAGCGAATAACTAACCTATTACATAACAAAGCTTATGAGGATGATAACCTTAAGTCAATCGATATTTCTAATAAATTGTTGTCCACAGTCATTACAGTCACAAGATGTCATTGTTGAGTGTACTGTTGCTGAAAGACGACAAGAAAGACTTCTCTAGAGTGTGCTGAAGCTGCATTGAGAATTTTTAATACTAAATTACTAAGGCACGGTTTTTTATGGCCTGCTATAATGAGCCATAACAAATGGGCAATCAACACTCCTAATTTATCCCTCATCTATTTTTGGACATCGTTAACAGTGAAGCTACGGCTACTGAAGTGGTTGCTGCAAAACATACCCAAATGATAATTACCTCGTCGAGTGGAAGTAAAAATACTTTGTACGCAACTTTTAATCATTTAAATTATTTCAGAACACTCGGCTGCACCTCAACACTCTGCAGTAGTAAATAAGCTGCCCACATCTTTCCACACTTAAGCAGATATAACTGAAAAGCTTAAATTTTGAATTAAGAGTTTCAGCTTTTTAAAAGGAGTCGATTTAATGAAATATAAATAATTCAGAGTAAATTAATTCAATTGAAAAATACATTATTTATTTTCATTTTTGATTACAAACTGCGACCATCATTGCGTGTTTAACTGGACATTTCTGCTTAATTTATTTTATCCGAGTCTTGAGAGATTTGTGTTTCGTTGCGAGTCGCACACATCTCAGGACTGAAGTAATTTTATTGAGAGAAAATAAATTGGTTTTTCAGGAAATTGAGGGCGACTAGATTCAGTTGCTTAATGTGGTTTAGACGTTTTAATTATGAGCCGCATCTGTTCGGTCACACGGTCCTGATTGTCCACGTCGTCCCAAATGGGGGAAACCAGGATTAATTATGAAGAAGCGTCGTTGGAAATTTATAAAAGGAGGAGGACTGAGGAGGAGAGTTTGTTTGTTAATCGTAGGTTGCTCATCGACCGTCAGAATGAAAAGGACTGTTTTACAGTTGCGTCGAAAAAATATCCCTCGTCGACTTCCTCGTCGAATTCCCCGTCGACATAATTTGTGTTGTAGTCGAAATTGTGTTGTTGTAGTTATTCCGCTTATTCTCTTCCTTCCCTGGACGATTCTCACTCTGCCCCCAAAAACTTTCCCCGGAGGGAGGAGAGTTCCTCCAGCTCCTCCAAGTGAGGCGGAGGTGAAGGAGCATTTAACTTGTTCCTGGAGGAACTGACGCTGGAGGAGTGGGAGGATTGCTCCATCAAAATTCTCACTTCCCCCCAGGGAAGTTCGCAAGGCGATGAGGACGCCAATTCCTTCCGGAACTCCTTCCTCGCTCGACTAACCTCAAAAGCAATTCCTTACGAAATCCATTCCGTCTTTACGGAAGACGATTCTTCTGGAGATGAAAATTCTTTCGTGGGCTCCAGAGGCCGTGGAGGAATTCTGGAATGTTCTCT
>JAQGAC010002088.1:0-11350 GCA_034696585.1 Isotomurus maculatus
GAAGCTGTTAAAAACTTTTAGTGACGGACATTCGCAACGAGTAAAAGAGACAAACTCTACTCGAGTAGCGTCGGGTAGGGAATTACGTCGGTGACTTTGATTCTCACGAATCTCGCTCTACACTCCAAGTGTCATTTGCTTTGTTTCCTTCTCCGTGCAATTTTCATGAGAGCTTGTCGAAATTCCTTCGACCCGAACGCATAGATGAGAGTGTCGAGGATGGCTTGTAGGGGAAGAATGGATCTCATGTGGACGACCAAGTACCTCCACAGCGTCTCCACAAGGTCGCAGTTCAACTCGGACTTGTTTCCATCCTCGCAGCCTCTGTGGAGAGGAATTATGGTGACAATGGGGAGGATGAAGACCCACATGGGAATCATGATGAGTAGCACCGTCCGTGCAAACCTTATCGATGGGAATAGGCGTCCAACCTGGAAAAATTATAGCCATTTACACATAAGTCTTAAGAAACTCCATTTGGTTATCTTCATTTCGTCGTCTTATCTTTTTTAATACATGAAACATGTGGGCACGAGCAAAGTGAAGATTCCGGAACAACTGGAGTCGCGGAACAGCAGCGGCGGGTGGAATGATTCGGTGAGTCTGGCAGGTAACGAGAGAGCGGCTTCTTGGAATGACGTGAGTATTGTTGTGGAGATGGTTTCCGGTGATGGCGAGGTCATTTCTGGGGTCGTTCAGCTGCGACATGGACGTCATTTTGCAGCCGAGGTCGACATCCGTGGGCATGTTTCCTGCGACGACAGCCGGAGGGATGGAGGGGTCCGGTTGGACGACGAGCGACATGGGGACGGAGAGGGAGTCGGGGATGGTGGGGAGGGAGACGGTGCGCACGAGCGGCGCTGTGGTTTCGTCGAGCATGGCGGCGTGGTCGTTGGGGTCGCAGTGGTTGCGTCCGAGGGAGTTGAGGTCCAAGTCCAAGTCGAGTTGTCCGAGGACGACGGGGTCGGCGAGGGGGAGGATTGAGTGGGTGGGGACGGTGGGGTCGATGGGGAGGATGGAGTGGTTGAGGGCGCAGGTGGTGGTGGAGGTCAGGTCGGAGGAGGAGACGCGCGTGGGGAGGAGTCCTCCGTTGGTGACGGTGGTCGACGGGCTTCCCGAGGGCAGCAGAGTGTTCACGTACGTCTCGTTCTTGTAGCCACAGTTGGTGCAGACCACCGAGACCCTTCGGCGTCCTCGAATCGAAGGCTCCTGCGCGTAAATCGCGTTGAGTTGCTTCTTCGCGATGCGGAGGACTGCGCTGTTGAAGAATAACGTGAGGACTGAACAGATCGCGAGGACTATGGTTAAGTAGACTAGTTGGAGGCTTTGAGCACGGCAGATTGGGTCGTGGAGTCCGATCGTCACTGTGGCTCCCGCAAGGACTGTTCCTGCCACGAGCACCACGAAGAATCCCACGGCAACCTGCGGAGGAAGAGTTCTTGTAGGGGGATTAATTAAGATTGGGTTAATTAGTGAGCGTTACGTGTTTGTTGGAGACGGTGGAGGAGTAGAAGAAGGGATAGCGGACTGCCACGAATCTGTCGAGAGAGAGGAGAGTGAGGAGAAGCATGTTGACGACGTAGGGAATTCCGAGAGTGGCTCTTTGGAGGACGCAGAGTTCCCTTTGGGGAAGGGCGAGGAGGAGGAGTTCCAGGGCCTTGTGACCTCCGACGAACAGGTCGGTGACGCAGAGACAGGCCATCCAAAGGTGGCGTGGTTTCCAGAGTTCCCTGGAGCGAGCGACCACCCACAGGACGGCTATGTTGATGGCAAAGATGCCTAAGATGAGGAGAAGACCCCAGGTAACTTCTCCGAACGAGTACGGCTTGTTCCACATGTCGGATCCCATGATAGTCAGCACCACTTCCACTTCCGGGGAGAGTTCTTCTTCCTTATACATAGGGAACGCTGGAGACTTGTGCACGACTGCTGGGGAAGCCAGACTTCTTCCGTGAAGACGGGGGGCCTAGGACCTCAGAGGTTCGTTCACTGGAGGAAGTGGAACTTCATTGCAAGTCTCTCTGGGATTTAATTACTCGACTATACAAGTTCACAGGGAATCTCACTTTACCTCATCTGAGGTGGACTCGTCACGATCTGCAAAACGAATTTCAGACAAATTAGCAACACACTCCAAAACTTGTAAGGAAACCAAAATGCTTCCGCTTTGATAGAAAACTGAGATAATTACGAATAAAATAGGACAAGGCAGAATTCAAGACTAAATTCTTATTCCGCTTTTTTGCTGGGTGTCTTCTGTTGTAGGAGGTTGCATGCATTGACCGATTTTAGAGAGACTCAAAATGTACAGATGATGTGTGTCACCTAACCAAGTTTCCTATTGTATTTCTTATCCAATTGTTTATTGAGCTTGGCACACGAGATTCTACTTTCTTGTGTATAAATCTGGTTAATCTGGAAATACATTTGTGTTGTTTCAAAAACCGAATCGTAAAAGTGGGACTTAAAAAGGAGGAAACTAGGTTTTGTGTCCCAGATACACCAGAAATATTTTGGTTCGTAGTTTAACTCAAAAATGAAATGTCCAGACGAACCGTTTAAAAGAATTCCAAGATGAATGAAACCCTCGAGTCAGTTGTTACTTTTGGGAGTTGCACTGTTGAATGCACAAATAGTTACAAAAGTACAATTTTCCCCAATGATAATCTCGTTTGAACCCAAAAGCTACTCCACTCTGAACTGTTTGTATGGCTTATTATGTTTCTGTGAATTCTACCTCTACATGCGATATCCTTCCTTGAAGAAGATAAACAAAGGTCCCTCTGTCTTAAATATATGTGTGTTTTGCATTGCTTGTAAACCAACGAGGAATTATTCTAGTGAACGTGAAGCAACTTGAGAGCTCCTCCCACCCTTGCAGGACTTTTTCATTGAACTGATTTTGTGGTTGATGAAAGCATGAGGCTTATGAAAGGAGATGGACAAACAGGAGAAGAAGTGATGACACCGCGAGAGAGTCTCAATGGAAATGAATTGTCATGGATGAATCGATGGGTTCTAATAGTGGAAAGAACGGGGAGGAAACCATAAGCCTCGGTAAAACTTTTAGTGCACTTGCTCACTCACATTAGACATTAAAGAGACAATTTATAATTGAGTAAAGAAGTGAGGAAATATATCTCTTGTTCTTCGTATGCCTGAAGATAACGTGATCGACTAGACAGCTACCTGCAATCTGGGATGTTGGATGGACTGATACCGACTGAGTCACTCACTCCAACAGTTCCCATGAGTAATTAAACAGCAGAAGCTGGTCAGCTAAGAAGACTCATTAAAGATATATATGCGTCTTATGTATGTACTCGTCTACCATTCAGATACAACACATAATACCCAACAAATTGAGAGAGAGACACAATCGAACCACCTTTTCTCGTTGGTCTCTCAAGTCAATTGGCTCATCTCACGCAATTCAATCTATTCAGTTCTGTTGTGTAGTATATCAGTTGTCCACCAAATTAATTTCTTCCGAAGAAGTTTCCGATTAGTTGGGAAATGTCTTTATTCCTTCCTTCCTGCGTACCTCACGATAATAATAAGAAGGTTCCTTTCACAATACAAAGTTGTGATGGAACACGGAGTATGTCCGACTTTGTACAACTTGTTGAGTCATTTGTACAAAGTTCCTTTCTTCGTTTTAAACTGTAACTTTCCACGTAAACACTGAAGAAAAGGATGAGATTGTTGATTAGACTGTGGGAGTATTTCCATATATTCCTGCCTTAATGTGCATTAGTATGCGATCGGGGTAGTGTAGCAGAATGACGGATATGTGTGACGGTGACGGTTGACAGTGGTTGTACTTGTAGTTTAGATGGTTGTACTTGATACTGCACATTTAAGAGATAAGTCTGCCTGCAGTTTGTTCGAATGTGGGCTAATCACTTGAATGAAACAGTGCAGCAGAGATGAGATCGGATTTAGAGACTTCCGTACTTTGATCGACCTCGATTGCATGTGTTTGATGATAAATATTTCTTCAAGACTGTAGAGAAGGCAATTAATCGAAGGCAAAGCTGCTTGTTAAACTGTAAGACTGATTTAAGAAAAGTCTTCTTTTCTCAGGCTCTCAAGTTTCTTTCCAGTTTTGCTAAAAGTAATTACGGGTCTTCTAGTGAATCATCATTAGCGTCATAATTTAATTACACATAATTATTACTACAAGAGAGGGGAGCTTTGGAGCTTAGGTACGTAGAGAGGTGTGTAAGTTGAGTTCTCTGGGACTTTGCGTGAATTGCAGCTCATATTTAACATGTATTCACTTAATGTAGTGCATTGGCCTTTATGGTATTAACGAGATGAGGTAAAGATGCATAATGCGATTACAAAATATGTGTGTGTGTGTGTACTAAATATGTGTGTTGTTTGAGAGCAAAAGGTGTTCTAACAGCCAGACACAAGCCTGTATGTCTGTGAGACTTTTACTTCAGTGCATAAAAATATTTGCTTCCAGTTGAAATATGCTGTTGCCTGTCTACTCACTTTTTGATTTAAAACTAAATCCAAAGGTACTTTAGTTTTCAACGGTTATTCCTGCGGATATCCTAAAAATAACCTGGAAACGATATCCATCTTCATGTTTGAGATTTATTGCACTACTTGTTGCATCCGATCCGATGCGACTGGCGGCTGTTCGGACTTACGGCTCATTTGAAACATAGGCGACTAGTTGCACACTACGAATTTTGTAAATTCTTTTGCAACAAAAACAGGTGTGGAATGGGAGATGATGCAAATGCAAAACTTGCAAGATGAGAGATCTGGGCACAATTTGAAGGTTTAGGGTTTTACACTTAATGTCTCAGGTTTCCATAAGACCTTGATTAATATTAATTCATTAACTGACGTATCCACAGAGTTTTAAGTGTTATAGGGAGATCAAAAGATTCTGGAAATCTCCTAACACAAGATGATGCTACTTGTTAATGGTGGTTTGCCAAAAGTACTTGAAATTGTCAATTTATCATGAAAAGTAAATGTGACTATGTGAGTGTGTGTGAGCGGATTTTATTTTTAGTTTTTAGTCGTTGATTTGCTTTGAAACAAACTCTCATTTCCTTGTGAAACGACGAGTGAAGGTTTAAGTTGGATTTATTATTAAAGTCAAGAAGTCAATGGAGGATTTGGGGGTTGGGTGGTCATAAATGTTGAGAACGTGCTTAATAGTGTCATTACGCAAGTCATCGGTCGGCTTCTGAGTTGGAGGAGAAAAAACACTTAATCATTATGGAGTCCATTAGTTGAACACAACTCTGTTTAATTGTAATTAAGATGTTAGTCCATCCATCCATACTCACTGAGTCAGTTCAAAGTAGAGCTCCACGCTTCTAGAGATCCTCTGTGGAGTCTTTATCGCCTACCTACTATGTCATCTTATGGTTTCTAATTTGCATGGAAATTTAGTCACTCTGACTTTTTGGGGAGTACCAGTCTCTATTCTTTAGTTGTATGTGTGGTGTGTCAAGCAACGTGAATCAACTGCCAATAAAGTAGCAAACCAAATGAACGAAGGACTGTTAGTCAAACACAGTAACATGTGCCAATGTCAAGCTCAATGCCAAAGAAAATTTATCTGCAACAGCAACTGCAATAAATCGGGCGAATTCAAATGTGAGGCTTATCTCACATCAACTTCTAGCGTTTCTTATTCCCACTGACCGTTGGTTGCATCATCTTTGCTCAAGTTTTTCTTGCGAATGACTTAACTTACATAATGTCGCTAATGTCTTAAGTGTTGAAGACTTCCTTCTTAACCTTAACAGAACCAGAACACACATGTAATTGACTAAAACCTGTGACTTTGACATCCCACGGGGAGCTCACGTAATTAGAAGAATGCATTCGTAAACTAAAACTTGAAATGTTTAACTGTTTTTATGAGTTTACGTCTACAAGTACAAATAACTATATAGCCGAGTTACAATTAATTCAGAATGTCTACACGTTCATAGCCAGCATCAGACATACTTAAGTACATTTCGTAAACCAATATGCGCGTCTCTAGTCGGCGTACGTAACAAAGTGTGCAACAGGTAGGCAGTTCGTGTAAGAATTTAAATGTGAAATGATATTTTTTACGAACTATGAACTTGTAAAGCAAAGGCCGTGATTTGCGTCGTTAACATTTTGCCGGTGACTGCCGGTAGTCATATTCTGCATGTGTGTAACATAGGCATAGGGAGTATATATCCCGTCAACGTGGAAAAGTTGTGGCTCCGTGCTTTTAACTTTAACGAGCTGTAATTTAATTCTATTTGTTTAGGTGGTTAAACTGTCATGAAGTTTGATTCTGAACGAGAATCTGGGAGTGAAGACATGTGGATGGAATATTGTAGATTTCACTTGACACTCATGATTTACTACAACTCGTGGGAATCGAATGTCTACGATGAAATTATATTAAATGCTTCGTGTAGGCTCACATTTTGATATTCTAAAATAGTGGCGAAGATCTGGGTCTCCCCTACACGTACTCTGTGTGTTAAACTGTAATTTTAAGTGGGTAACATTACTAAAGAAAATGAGTTTACGTTGCCAAAACTTAAGTTCTGCATGCTTTAGGAACTTCGTGTACGCTCAGACTCTGCAGACTTGAAGAGTTTTTGAATTTGCAAAAAGAGGATATTGATACAGAAAAGGAGACAGATAGAAAAACTGTAATTTAATGAAAATTGAGACCGGGAGGAAAACACATTTGAAGTAATCATCAACCATTGTATACCGGATATGAAGCAAGGACTGTACAATAAAGCAGCAGCCCAGTGGGTAATGATAATTTGTGGGTTGATGAGGATAGCTGAGATCTTATCTCTGTGATGAAAAAAGAACTTCTTGGAAATTATTAGTGACTTCATCGAGATAATCGAAAACTCTTGTTTCGTAGAATGTTAGAAACGCAATCTTGTATCTAGTTTAAGAAAATTCTTATTATTTCAACTGACTCTCTCAGTGAGATTTGCTAGAGATAGACTGATTGCGATTTATTTTCATGCTCAATGAGTTTCTACTCCGTCATTTTTATGTTAAGACTAATCAAGAGTTCATTTTTACTTTTCTTAGAGGAAAATTTCTATGAAGTAAAAACCTCTGATCTGTGGGTCCCTATAATCTGCATGTGCCTTATAATCTTTGTGTGTTTATGAGTGAACTGCCGGTGTTTATTTGTAAAGGAGACATAGGAAGTTACTGGCAAATCTCTTACCTTTCTGAAGATAATGATGATGAATCCGTAAAAATTCAGGCTCAGATGTTTAGTGGATGAATCAGGACGGAATTAAATGGAGTCACAGAGGTTCAAAATACCCAAGTCAGTAACAAATAATAATATATCACAAAATAACGGAGGGATGTGAGTGAATGAAGTTAACGAGTGAGGAGTAAGAAGCAAATGAATTAGAGGAACGACGGGTTGAGGGATGCGATTGAAAAGATGTGTTTATCCTCAGACCTTTTGGTTGACTGAGCCCACTTGTTCATATCACGGGCCAATTTCTACATCTCCTCAGATCTTTCTTCTTCTTCACGACTCTGCTAATGCTAACGCTAAATGACTTTAATTCGGCTCCAGTGAGGTAGATTTATAGGCTTTTTCAAGAGATTGCATATTAAGTAGGTGTTGAGCTTTTGAGTGGAAGAATCCCTGTGTTAAGATTTGAAATCCACCTGGAAAACACAATATGAATGATAGAGGATAAGAGTGCCACAAAGCCCTTGGGTTTTTTGTGAAAGATGATCCTTTAAAGTAAAAAAGGACTTGTTTACTTAGCGGACTGACTGAGGTAATGCAAAAAACAATAAATTGTGCTAATGAAAAGGAATAAACGCTTAGAAGAAAAGGGAGATCAAAGGTTGCGTTACTTCATCATATTACACTTGATAATTAGCTGGAGTGTAAAAACGACAAGGTTCTGTAACATGCACGTGTATGGAACTGAGGAGCTTGACAGGTGAACTTATTATCCATCAGATCCTCGATTTGTGTTTACTGACTGCTGGACAGTCAGACATACTTTGTTTGTGAGGTCATTCTACATTTGCTAAGCAGCAATACGCAATCAATATCGTAATAGAACATCTAACCAAACTGTGTGGACAAATAAGTGGAGGAAATTTGCATAACAATGTAGGATTACCTGTCATACATAAATCAGGAAGGGGAATTCTTTTAATGTGGGAGTCAAGTAGTCAAGTTGTCTGCTGCCACGTTTGCGTGTTGCACTTGTTTGTTTCTGTAACTAAAGAGATTTCGCATTAAAATTTCGGATACTGAGATTTTTGAAATCTCCGTTGCCTATTTTCTGTTGTCTCCTACCGTGAGACTTTTTTGCATTCCATTTCCTTCTTCCAGCTTCCTGGACACCCAAGGAACGTTGGAAGGTCGAGCTGTTCATGTGGAGAAATGCAACGTCACTTTAAAGCGGATTAATCTGGTTTCTGCGTGTTATTCTAATCCTTCGCACGTATCATGTTGTGTGGCTGACTCATGTGCTTCATTCTTGGGATTTAAAAATGAAAAATACTAACGTTTGATATGAACAATTGTTATTCACTATTCAAGAATGGTTTTGTGTAATAAATCCTGCGAATAAACATCCACGGGAGAAAGTCGCAAACTATTGTGTAGGAATAAATAATAATGGGGCAACTTAATTAATAAATTGTATAGAAAGGAAAGCGAGCTAATGAGGAAGTGATAAGAGGAGATATTTCTGGATTGCGTCTGAATTACACATAGAAATCACGCCAAAACGATAGAGTTTTAGTTTGATGGGACGATGGACGTAATAAATGTTGTCCTCGCATTATACTCTCACACGCAAAGATTCTTTGGAGACCAATTAGGGAGAAAATAAATAGACGATTTGACAGAACCTATGGGATTAATTTTAATTCGGTAGATTGGCTTAGCGAGGGCAATGAAGAAAGGGAATATGGAGAAGCTTGAGTTGGAAGTTTGCGAAATAGAACATGAGCTGCCTTCATGTTCTTCAAGTAGAAAGTGGATTATTTGCACCTGAAGACACTTTTAGAGAGCATAAGAATGTCTCATCGTGCAGTACTTGCGAATTACCGGATTGGACCGAATTTCTCTTGAATTTCGGTTTTGCATTAAGTCCCTCCTGCAGCGTTTCTTTCATAGTTTCTTGTGAATGGATGTGATAGTCGAACATTCGTCTTTTGTCCTTGTTTGAGGATTTGTTTGAGAGAAGAGTAAGGGCAAGAGTAGGGCCGTGGTATCATTGACCATGTGAGAGAGTGTCAGTGAGAATGATGTATGGGGTTTAATTAGACTTGTGGATGTAATCTGCAACTGCATCCCCCTCCAGGAATCGGATGAATAGGGGAGACGGGAATTGTTTGTAAGCAACACTCAAAAAGCAACTCTGCAGTTTCAGACTTATTAAAGCTTTCGTTGACTCTGGGGAGACCTCCTTGAAGGGCAGAGGGCTTTAAGGTCGAAAGGCTGAGGTTTCATATAAGAGAAAGTGTGGAGAGTTAGAAGGTTACACTCCCTGAGACATGTAATAACGTGGATAAATTAACATTAGGAGTGTAGAGAAAGCTTCCTGTGTTTACAAAACTGTTGAAGGGTTTATTAAGGGCACCAGAATGCTTTCAAAGGGTTCTTGTTGTTATGATCCTTAAAGTTAAGGATTACGAGTGGATGTTATCATTGTCAAGTGCGAAGGACATTTTTAGTCTTAGGGGAGGACACGAGCACACCGTGTCGTCGTTGGTTGTTGTTTACTTGAGAAGTGAAAGATTAACTGATGATTAGAAATCAGAATTAGATTAGAATCCGTATGAACTGAGGAAAGTGGTCCCCTGTGGTCATTGTGGTGGATATTGAAGAGGTCAATCGACCTAACTGCCTAACAGACGGACAGAATGCTGTGCTATGCAGAGATCTGTATGAATTCTTGTATTCTGGAATGAAATGAAAATGTGAGGCCTCATGCAGAAAAATTGAGATAATCTTTGTCTGTTTTGGAGTTCTTCAGAGTGACACGCACGTGTGGGTTGAATGGGCGGAGATCTGAGTGTCTGCGAAGTTTGCGGGCAGCGAAGAATTTTAGTTTTACTCACGGGACTCAGCTGGAAATATTCAGCTCAAGAATGTGCGAATCAAATTAAACCGGTGAGTCGAGGACCGGAGGACCTGAATCACTTGAAGGAACGGTTTCGAGGGACCCCAGCTACTCAAGATGGCTGCGAGATTCACCAAGTTCTTTGAAAATGGTCGGAAGATTGTCGCTGTTGGGAGGAATTACAAGTGAGACAAGAAAGGGTTTAATTTATTTGGATATGGATTCGAGATTTTAAAAAGTAAATAGCACCAACCGTCTTTAGAGATTGGAAAAACTAAAATCATTAATAAGTTCTTACAAGTTCACAATTAAATGAGATGACTTTACGACGGCCTTTTTGGGGTTTCCGGGATTCGGTGTGACTTGTGAGTGACGATGACTTTTCTTTTGTAGAGACCACGCAGCAGAGTTGGGGAACGCTGTGCCAGATAAACCCATTTTGTTCATGAAGCCAGCGTCGTCGTACCTTCTGCAAGGAAACCCAATTTTGGTAAGTTAGATAACATAGAGATGAAAGTGGTTTATAGCTAACTGCGTAAGTACTGATTTGAGGTTAATACTCATTGATGCAATAACTTATTGTAAGAATTTTGCCCCTTAAGGTTCCCAGGGGATGCACGAACCTTCAGCATGAGATTGAACTAGGAGTTGTTGTGTCGCAAAAGGCAACACGGATTAGTGAAGAGAAAGCAATGGATTATGTTGCAGGATACTGCTTAGCTTTGGACATGACTGCTAGAGATTTTCAGGTAACATCTTATAAGAGTCTATCAAAGGTTAAAGTTTAAAGGGCTATGTAGAGATTCATAGAAGCTGATTGTACTGTATTTTTAGAACACAGCGAAGACGAAGGGATTGCCATGGGACATGGCGAAAGGATTCGACACTTCTTGTCCAGTTAGTCAATTCATCCCCCGGACAGCGATTAAAGACCCACACAACCTGAACTTGTGGTGCAAAGTGAACAAGGAAACGAAGCAAAATGGGAACACAGGAGACATGGTCTTCAGGATTCCCTACTTATTGGCGTACATCTCACAGTTCTTCACACTCGAACCAAATGACGTTGTGCTGACGGGGACCCCTGCGGGAGTGAGCAGTGTCCGTTCTGGCGACGTCATCGAAGGGGGAATCAACGATCTAATTAAAATATCTTTCTCTGTCTCTTCTGATTGAGACATCCGCTAGTTTTCACTCACAGAAAAATTATACAATTGAATATTATTGTAGATTGCGCGCTA
>JAQGAC010002089.1:0-11344 GCA_034696585.1 Isotomurus maculatus
ATATATTCGTTTGCCAAAAACCGATACTTTCGAACCCCTGAAATACATGCTCGTTCTTTCTACCGCTAGAAACCACTTTACCCCAAGGCATTTTGCATGAATGAATTACAATTTTACAATGCGAATCCTGCAGAATCTAAATCCAAATAATCCGAAATAATCCATCTAGCTTGCACATTTAACACGAATCGTACCCAATTCAACATTGACCTGAATACACCAAATGAATTAATACAAATCCTCCGGAGATGATTCTCACTTATCAATCATCACACTAAATATAATACTTCCTCTTCCTGCTAATTTCGTAACACAATATCCCCTGGTCACCTACGTATTTCCACTTCCACATATCTGATACAAGAAGAACAATTGAAAGTTAGTAAATTAACGGTATGCTTACCTTATCGAGCTATACAAACAACCTGTCCAGTTTCCAATGAGAATCAAACTCTACACCTTGATGCACTGTCACTTCAGAAAAGATTGTTTACAAAAACCTTCGTTACTTAACTCACCACTCACTTTGACTTTTCCACAAAACAGCGTTAAAGTTTCCTTAATGCACGACTTAAGTTTAATTGACGATAACTTTGAAGCACTGGCGTCAAATTGCGTGTGTGTAGCTTTTGCAGCACCTGTCGCGAGTATATTGACATCACTTTCCAAGAAAACAATAATAATCGTGCATGCCTAATGAGAAGTAATGCAACAGGGACTTGCGAATTGTGCGAGAACGGAGAACCACCGACGGACCCGGCTCATTCTCCGTTCTCCACATCTCCACTCAGTGGATCTCAGTCTCATGAATAATTCATCACCTTTCCGTGATGGTCTTAATGCATACTAAATAATGGAAATAGAAGAGGCCTATATGAATATTACAACATTATCATGATCTTCATACAAAACTACTTACAAGTGTTACAAGCTACATAACAACACAACCCCCTTTGGCCACATTCAACACGTTAATGTTCATCCTGTAATCACCTCGACACTCGACACTTTTCCTCCTTAAATCTTTCACCTTTATTGCACGTTACACCAGTGTCGAGATTCGAGATAGGATTTCAATTCCCAGTGGTCACAGCCTCTACACACTTCACTACGTGGATCATGAGTATTCAGCCATTCGCTATTCCTACAGTATTAATAAAGGCTTACAAGGATTTCCATCTAAAAATGCCCTAAAACGCTCATGTAATTAATATTTTGCAATCGAAAAGTCGATGGGTGAGCAGAAATAGCTGAAAGTCAAATTATTTATTAGTAATTTTGCTAGGGGTACGTGCTTCGTGGAATTGAACTAGAAAAATTAAATTTCCTATGGCTTACTCAGGAGCTCAAGGCTGTCATTTGACATAACATAAAATGTTACATTATAACGCTTTAGTGCACTATTCCCATCTCTCGGGTTGACAAAAGATCTTCCAAATTACTTTGAAACTGAATGTCTTTCCAGGTGTACCTATTCCTCTGCGTGTTCTCTCAGTACCAGGAGTATGAAGCTGGTCGAGGAACTGCAGCCTACGAAGCTCTCGTCTCAGTGAGTTCTTCCATTCTAATTTAGTAACACGCTCTTCTCTTTAAAAGTCATCAGGTGAAGTGATTCTTTTGGTATTTCCAGCAATCCCTCACGGTTCATTATCATTCTGAATCAGGCGGACAAGGAGGAGTTGTCACAAAGAACTCAGCCCCAAAACCTTCTATCAACTCAAATGAACGCCAGAGCGATTCGGAAATACGAACGAACGGTACTGGCAACCCATGCTTCAATGATATCGATAAGTTTGACATTTGGTGCGAAGATCTGGTTCTTGATAAGCTTGAGAATACACCTGACCGTCGTAAAGCAAGTGGTCAACTGCTCCCTAAGATGCTCAACAATGGCCAGTCCAAAAATGAAATTCGAAGTGGATCAACTCCCAGCGTCAGATTCTTTGATGGGGACACCAAATCTGTCTCTGCAGACAGCTCGTCTCGCCAGAACTCTGATAATACTGACGGGAATAGTCGTGGGAACAAAAAGAAACCTTTCGGAGGTCGATTGGGTTAGAAGCTTATAACAAACTTATGAAATTTCACACAAAAATGTTTCTGTATTGTAAAAGCTCCTATTGGAACAAGAAAACATTCCTCTGGAAATGACTACGGCGACATTGGAGGAGACTCAAAACTTGGAACATCCCTGAAATCGTCTCCACCCTCAGGACACTTTGTTGATGAACAAAGTGACACCACAACTTTTGGCACTTATGATTTCACATCTGAAAATTAAAGTCTAACTGTCCATGTGATTATCATTGTCGTGTGTACCTCTCTAACTGTAATAATAATAAGAGACGGTTGCTCTGGCAACAAATTCCAATTTTTCAATGTCGTGTGACCTCCGAACCTTCTACCAATAAGTTACAACAGTTTATGTGCTGGGATAAAGGTTTTCAAGAAAACATTGAAACTATAAATATATGTGTACCCATTTATTATACATGTATTTATTTTGATCATAAACATTTCCGTTTACTTGCTGTCTACGTGATTAACTCTATCTCACTGTATCTCAACGAAAGAAGTGCAGACCTATAGATTGAGCATAAAGTAATGTATTAAATTAAGTTATATATGCTACTTTTACGAAACCTTTTGGTGCTTAATTAATGCGCGCATAATATAGAGCTGATAAGAAATCCTACGTGTCACGTCACAAACTCCAAGAAATAAATCTTGTAAATGGTGGATGTAATAAAACTAATGTAAAAGAAAAACCTTGAAAATCGTTCAAAACTTCTATTCTTTATGTTCATTCATCGTATATATCTACATAATAATAATATCATCCTTAGATTCTACTTGTAAGTGTTTTGGTCGAAAGTCTACGCAAAAGGAAAAGTTTTGAGACCGAACACTCCAGGCTTCCCAGAGAAAACATGTTTGAAGGCACAAGTATAGTACGAAGAAGCCATCCAATTCTTTTGTTGAAGTTAATTGTTTTCTGTTCTTGTCTTTTGTCTATTATTTTTCGAGTAACAAAGCTATTTCAGAATTTGGTACTACAATAAGAATTACTGTTGTACTTCTCATCATCAAGAATCAAACTTGGGTAGGATGAATTAGATTCAAATAAAATTTCATGTGACTCCATACTTAAGTGCCTGACTCATGAAAAAGTGTTCGATCGAAAACTAAAAATGTATAATTGTTTTGGAGAATTTTTACTGAAGGCCTAAATTCCGTATTCCGATTCGTTCGTTTGAATCCACCGATCGAAATGTATAAACCATACAACGATGATTAACATGAATTGAACCATGAATTGAAGTTCCAGCATCCAAGGAATATGAGAATGAAATGAAATGAGACAACCGTGTAGACAAGATACTAGATACCTACGTGGATTTGCAGCTAGTGAAAGCGTCGTTGAAACTACTTCTGCGAGCTCTAGTGAGCTGCCACTTCTCCATTCGGAGAAATGCTTTTCCATGAGCAGTGAGGGCAGCCCAAGTGCCATTCCAACTTTTCTATCTAGTCGATTTCACAAACTCGTCACTACACACATTCTTGACGAGTTGAGCAAGGCAAGAAACCTTACACACGCTGTGATAAACCATCCAGCGACCGAAGATCCAGTTTTGGTTGTCTCATTGCTGCTCTCCCACAACTGCATTATCATTAAATACATTCCTCACTATTTCATTTCCAACATTCCAACTTCCAACAACTAGGTTAGGCGCGAGTGAGGTAATGACTAACGAAGTGCGTGTGCGAGGAGAACATAGTCTTTCGAAATATTCGCCAACCGTCCGAATCAGTAAAAAAAGACCCAAGCCACATGTACTTTTAAATTAAACTTGTTTAACAAATAGAAATCTAACTTAATGACCAAATTGTTCTATAGACGAATTGTTCATGGAACCAAAATCCTTGGGAGCTGTTTTGAAGACGGAGCGATCCGTTTGGTTAACCATGAGGTCTCATTCGCTTGAGGATTTGGAAAATCTTCGTGTAGGCCTGACCGGCGGGGTTAGAGTTTTTCGAGTCGTAAAGATCGGCATTCATGTGACCTGCGAATGCATCCTCCACCATCAACATAGCGTAGCTGTCATGACGAGATGCGCCGCCAATCACTCCTTCCGCTTGAAGATCTACAGGTTATTCTCATCCGCCAGTTTCTTAAGCAGCTCCCGAGGAATGTTGTCCTTAGTGACCTTGGAGGACGGTTGACATATCCGAGTCCCGGATATACACACTAACATATAGTTCGTCGACTGATTATCCTCAGGGTACAGGCCATCCATCTAAATGAAGATTAAAGTTGCTAACGACTCCGACGAAACCAACAGACATTCTAAGAGAACTCAACTAACCTCCTGCCCACCGAAGTTCTGCTGAATAGCTTCAGTTTTGGAACACCATGAAACGAAGTCATCGTCGAACTTACACCACCGGCCGTCACCGTGCGGATTAATAAAGACGACGTAGTGGCCGCCGTGGTTGTGGACCAGCACCACGTGAAGTGTGTAGGATGATTCCCCCTGCGTTCACCTAAGCGTCTTCGTGAAGAAACTCTGGCTAGGTAATCTTCTCGTGAAACTCAAAGCGGTCGTTCAATTTCACACTACAGTCCGTCACAGGGTCATACTGGAATCGCATCAAATGCAGGTGGGGCACAGGCGGGAAACTTGTGAACCGGAAACCCTTTTCCGCTTCCTGGAAACGCATACAAAAGAGATTTGTTTTCTTGAGAATTATACTTTGAGGGGAAATCGGGGATGAGGAAAATTGCTGGGCGCAAGTTTGTTGTCCCTGTTTTTATGGACACTCGTCGCTTATCTGCAGCCCACGGTTCCCTGCTTTGTACTTGTTGTCCCATCGAGTATCTCGGTCGCGGTGTAATCCCTTAAAGAGTCGTAGATGTCTTTTTTCCCTTGAATGTTGTCCAGGAATATCCCCAGGAACTCCTTCACATCGTGCAGCACAAACGAGTCCAGTCTTCTCCTGCTTGTTACAACTGAGCCCGAAAACAATCACGGCAAGACTTAATCACAAATCACAATATTTAATTCCGGGATGTTTTTTGCAGATTTCCAAATCCAAACCTACGTCATCCATATTCACGTGACAGAGCAAGTCATGCTAAGAAAAATAAAAAGGCTTGAATAGTAATTGTAATAATGATGAGACGAATAAGAGAGTAGGTAATCAGTGTGTAGAGTTCACGGTCTGATGAACCCAATTGATTCAAAAAGAGTCTGAATGGTTTCATACGGGAGTGAGAAAAGGGTTAGTAAATTAATTAAACGAAGAGATGGCTGGCTGGCTGTTGTTTGTGCGTGCTATGCTACTCAGCCACTATTGCTGTAGTCAGTGAGCTAGTCTTGTGAATGTCGAGGTGAACTAAAACTTGACTGTGTTGAAACTGAAAGGGGAATCCGACCAAAAAACTCACTTTCATGGACTACTCCTACTATTCCACTATTACACCATCATCACTATTACAGACCTCAACCCTTTCTCGATCTCTATATACTCACCACCACCACCATCACTTCACCAGACCCCCACGATAGCCGTACCAACTTAATCTCCCAACAAATACATCTTCACAAGTCTCCATTCACCCCACAAAACTCACACCTTAACTTCCCCCCTTAATTCCTACTAAGCTTTCACCTATTTCTCAGAAACTACCACACGAATACATCCTTCCAAATGTCTGCCTTCTATTTGCACCATTTTCACCTGGAACTCTATCACCGGAGTTCATCGGATTATGTCTCAAGTCTCAAGAGCTGTGTATGTCACCCAAACACTCTCAGACATTGCGTATAGACGATCCTTCCTCCCGGAGAAAGTTGATGGGCCCTATAAAACCGGGTAGAAAGTGGGAGAGCCATTTCTGGGCCGGAAATGACCACTTCGTCTCTGCATTTCGTGTTGGTACGACCCTGAGTGTCCATGAATGCTGGTGGGTCGGGTGGGGTGGATTTCTTATTCTGTCTCTCTCTCTTTGCACTTTCCTAAGCCTCGGGAGTCAGCCGGAGAGGGATTGGCAGTGAGGTTCCTCTCTCACTCTCTCCCACATTCGAAATACTTTTTCAAATTTTGAAAGCTCCCGCATCTCCTTCTTCCAGCGTGCTCATTCATCATTTAACCTTTCACCTGTAGCCTTAGGTCGTGTCACGTCCTTAAGTCCTATTGTGTTTAATAAAAAAGTGTGTGTGTGTGTTCTACTCAAGTTCCACACACTTTGTTTAGCTATCACAGCATCCATACAATTTCATACACAACCCATTCAACCTAAAAACTCTTAACTCTCTTTTACATCTTCTTACGTGGGACTCAAGTTCTCAAATGAGTTGCTACTAAAAGCACCAAAGTCTCCTACACCAACAGTCCTTCAAGTGATTTCACCAAATGTTCACTTCAGACTACGAGTCCTAACTCTCCACACACAAACTTTCATCCATTCAAACTTTAAAAGTATTTAACATATCGTCGCATATTTAAAAAATTAATTTTACAGTTTGACTCATAATTTCGCCTGCAAGTTAACTTGAACAGAACTCATTCGAAATCCCCAGTTCATCCACTCAGACTGACACTGTGTAGTTATCTAATTATATGTAAAGTCAGGATCGTCGTAATGTGTGGACAGCTTTAGTTTGGAGGATAGTTTCCTCGTCCGCAGGAAGAATTTTGAATGTGCGTGAAAACTTTTTTGTGGTGTGACGAAGAACGAAGTGAACGAGTCCACATGAAAAAGTGAGTCGTTACGCATGTGGAGAAATGAATGTGGTGTGGAGTCCGAGTGAACAACCTGAGACTTGTTCAAGGTCACTTTATTAATGAGTGGACAAGTGGAGATGCAGGGAAGGGTCCGGGGGAAGGTCAAAAAAGGGTTTGTCTGACGTGTGAAATACAATTTCCAATTCACATATACCAAAAGCATCGACGTCGCCGTGTGTGCAAAAAGTTATGTTTGTCTGCATGGCATTCCCTACTCAACTGTCTTCTTCCCCTGCTTCATGATTATTTCCCCGAATTCGGATCCGTTCGGGGAAGACACCAAAGGGCCAAAGAGAGGATCAATTTCCTCCTAGACCCACCACCATCGCCAACAAAATAATAATAACAATGACGCTTAATGTCCACTTCTGTTCCAAAACTGCTGCATGACATGTCTTGAGAGTCTTGAAGAAATTAGACTGACCACCAGAAAATGAGTTCATCGTACCAACAAAGGTAACAAACCAAGAAAGGTCACACAGTGAAAGACAAAGACTCGCATTTGAATGTTAAAACTCCGTGGAAATGAGTGTCGCTGCTGCAGTAGTTCCCCTTTTGAACCCCACAACGAAATCCAGTAAAAGTAGCCTTATCATTGTCGCACCTTCCATTCCTTCCATAGCAATCAAGGAGGCGAAGCAGTTAGTATTGGTCGCTGTTGCTGCTTCCACAAACGCTGTCACAACACTCCCCACCAGTAAGCGCACTACAATCGGCCCGTGTAGAAGCAAGAAACCCACCAAAAAGCAGCAAGCAAACAGTAAGCCTTGCAAGACACCACCGGTCTCGGTGAGGAGTTCAAAGTTCATTCAAAAGAGTATTCCAAGGGGCCTGAGTATGAAGTCCCATCTTGTTCAGGGACCGAAAGGTCCTGCTAACAAAGCACCAGTCAACAATGCCCCTTCCTCTTTGAAAGCCCACACGGTGTTAGGACCCTGTGGGAGTGTCTTGAAGACAGGAAAGCTTAATGGAGTCCCAAGTGGAAGTAGTCGGAGGTGCGAGTCTCCCGATGTCACTGAGGGGATTCGCGTCATTCGAAACAATAAAGGGGGGAGTGACGGCAGCAGCAGTGGAGGCAGTTCCTCCTGCTCAGAACTGGAGGAAGAAGAAGACGACGACGAAGTCAGAGGTCAAAGACTAGAAGACTCGTCTAGCAGCAGCACAAGTTCCAGTGAAGGAGCATTCCCAGAATACCCTCCGCAATTGGATTTCATGGGCTCCAACGAGAAGGGCAGCAAGAGACGCACGGATCGATATGATTCTTCGGAGAGTTCTGACAGGTAAATTTAATCTCAGTTATCTTTATCTCATTTCTTCGTCAGTCTCACCACTCACTACGTTCTCACTTAAGAAATACACATATAGGCAGATACACACGCCTTTCCCACCGACTTCGTTTTATTCCTTCTCCATTATTACTTTCCCAACAAGAGAAGCCATTCAATCGATACTCTTCTTTCTATCCACTTTAATTCGCTTCCACCACCATCTCCTCCATCTCATCGGTTTTTGCAGTGCTCCTCATCATCCCGAGCCTCATGTTATTTTCGAAATACCGAAACGCTACCGCAGAATACATAAAGACTTTAAGACATTTTGATGAGACTGTGAGTAACGTGTAAGTTGCCCACGCATGTTACTTATTGTTAGTGACGCAGGAAGGACGGCGGAGATGCAAATGAATGCATTCCACTTTTTTACTCGAAGACGGAGAGAAAAAGAACTCTCTCGGGTCTATCAAACCCCCAGCAACTTCTCAACAAGAGTCTTCGTATCCTCCTCAGTCTCTCTCCTTCTTCACTCCCAACGCAAGAAGAGTCCTGGCAATCTGGTTTTTTAAACTTTAAATCTAGTCCCATTATTGCAAACAGTCCCTACACACTCACACACACATACACAAAGCTTAATATCTCGGAGTCCATTCTCATACTCTCGACCGAGCTTCTCCCAAAAGTTCTTCTCCAACAATGCTCATCATCACCAGAATAATTCTCCCTTATGTTCTTCCACCACCACCAATCTTATACAGATACTTTTTCTCCCAGCCAACAACCAACCATCATCATCATCATCTCCAATAAGAGAACAGCATTTCATCCTTCTAATTACGAACCTCTCTTCTTCTTCCTTTCTTCTTCTACTTTTGACTTCTGAATTCATTCGCTTCTTCACCCTGGGAACACTTGAGCACAGCATCTGTTCACTCCGACTGAACTAGACTCACTCAGTCTTCATTTATACACGGCTCATAGTCCATTCACCAAATTATTAGTTAAACTAAATGCATTTAAACTTCGAATGAACCATTAGCTATTCCCTTCCAATAGTGAGATCACTATTTTGACGCAATCCACCTCTTTATCCTACTAACTGAGTGACTCCCTCAACAAGAGGTTCATCCAGGTCTTATCATTCCATAATGAATACGTCGACTTTCAGATAACGTGAAAGAAGAGTCAGTGAATTGTGCAATCGTGCACGGTTCATACACACACAGTTAAATGGTATGCTTTATAATATGCAAGTATTCAAGTTAAGGATCATCGAGTTATGCTTAAAAGTTCCAAGCAATGTACCCTGACTCAATCCACAATCAATCAAGTGGTACATAATCTTCCATCCTCTTCAATGTCCACGCATAACTGTTAGCGCTGTGGTGAGGGTTTACTCAGACGAAATGAATGTATAAGACTGCGCCAGAGCTGTTGACAAGAACTCTCCATATAGATTCATACATTAGTATACTATTGATACGCATACTTTGGCTATTCCAGACATAATAAACCTCAAGTATATCCCTCAGTCTCAAGCCACATCGCTGTTTACCCTTTATGATATGCAACGAATGTGTGAAATGAGATTAAAGAATAAAAATGACGATTCACGAGCGACTAGACTGGTGAAAAACTACGTAAGCCTCAGTCGAGAAAAACAATGAGGCTTCTGTGGAACTGTGGAAGTAGAATGAATTAAGACTCATTGCAGAACATTACGAAGAAAAATGGCATCACTCACCTTTTACTTTCCTAATCCTGAGTAATTCTTCCTCTCTTACTTTTGCAGGAATAAAGGAAGCTGATTTTTCTTAATCTTAAAACACATACGCATAGTATAAGAAACTAAACAGGCAACGTGCCAGGGTGAAAGGAGAACCAGAAAGAGTGCAATAATTAATGAGTAAAAATAAGAAATAGAAACCTCCTGTTGCACTTTCTACGAGAGGAAAGACTAAACTGCATCTTTCAGATAGAAGACACACTCTCGTTCATTTTGTTGTTGATAGTAAAACTACAATTAAACTTAAGTTAATTTTACGAGCCGTGAAATCATAAAACTGTACTTTATTGCTGTTGACAATCGTATATCGAGCAGTAAGAAGAGAAAAAGTATCTGTTCCATTCAAATTTATGTATCCTCTACTCTGCATACTGAAACTAATTCAAGTGAGTTTCAGTGATGGCTTAATTATGGGAACATCGCTTTATCAGTGCACTAAAAGGATAAGCAGGATAATCAATGTAGAGGAAGAATTTCGGATAACTGACAGAAATTTGGCTGACGACGTGTCGAGTGTCTGGTTTGCATTATTGAGAGTGATTTCAATTATAGTCCATTTACACAGGCAATTAAAACATCGTAAATCCTACACCTTAAAGTCTCATGTAACTAATTGCAAGCTGCTACAGATTTTCGATTTTTGCAAACTCTATTTGACAATTTAACGATGAATAAATAAAACTACAAGATTTGCAACAAATCAATTGCAATTTCTTACATAGGTTTCAACATATGAATGCATTACAACCTACATAAACGTCCCCAGCAGTAAACGACAAACTGATTGACTTGTTCGGCTGCACGTTGTCAGAGTTGTTAGTGTTATTTACCACTGTGATAGAAAAAGTGTGATTTTCTGTTTTTCACAGTGGTAAATCACAAATTTCTGGCTGTGAAGTGTGATATTCAATACTACGGTATAGGGAAATCACATCACACTAAATCACACTAAATCACAGTTTTAATAAATCACAGTGTGATCGGGCACTGTGATTTGTGATTTTAACAACTCTGCACGTTGTACAGTTCGCATCTTAAATAAGATTTGAGATTGAATTCAGTAGTCAGACAATTAAATGTTTGTGTACTCTCTCTGACATTGGACGAACAATGAACATGATTGTCGACTCTCGAGAGTCCGAGAGTCATTTTGGCATTGAATGAAATGAAACGAAATAGCACTGTGTGTGTGCATAGCCGAAATGACATGCACATGCAGAAGATAGATATCTGATCCTATCTTCAAATGACCACATAACACGATATTCTCATTACCATCCATACGCTTCACCATTAAAACTATCGATAGCTTTCAAATCAAATTACTTAAGATTATTTGCTCCTTTCCGCCACGCGGAAGGCAAACACATATCATATTTCACTTCGGTTGTCTGTTTTCGTTAAGTCTCAATTTAAACTATTGCTACATTTATAGTGAAGTGTATCCAACTGCCATTATCTCTGTGTGCTGAATATAATGCAATATATAATCTATAAT
>JAQGAC010002090.1:0-11341 GCA_034696585.1 Isotomurus maculatus
CACCTTGGTTACACCCACTTTACAGTGCCTCCCAGTTGTGTCAAGAAAGTATATCTCATGAGCAACAAGAACAGTAACGCTTAAGATCACTGGTGAGCATATATTTACAGATTCGAATAATTATTATTGTATGATACTGGCTAAAATAGTAAAAACTTTTATGCAGTTTTGAGGTCTGATTGTAACACGTTGAACACAGAAATGGACAATAAAAGTCATTTAGAAATGAATTGGTCATTGTTTTTTCTTCGGTTTATGATGTATAAACTATAAACATAAGAATCTGAAAATTACATTGCCTACGTCACTTGAAATTGCAGAAGAGATGGTTTTTTACTCAAAAAATGAATTAAAGAGTGTAAAAATATGATGGCGGATATTACTTGAAGCCAAGTCCCGTGAAGGCGTACTTATTACTTTTTTCCTTAAACTTTCTCATGGTGGTAGCCTGTCATGATGGTGATGGCTTCAAAGAAGTTTGATACTTGACGACAAAAGAATAGGCTCAGAGGGGCACGAAATAGAAAAGCTTTTATACTTAATTTGTTCCAATTCTCACTTTCTTTGGACCGAAATGTAATCCATCTCCCATGTAGTCGAAGTGTATTTGTCTGTATAAACCGACAAATTTAGTGTTAATGATACACCACGTTACTTCCAGTGGTTGACTCAACTCCACATTTAACTCACACGTTTTTGTACCCGCAACTACTAATTAATGCCTTTTTCAAAATTCTAATTCCTTTTCCTTCTAATACCTGTTGCCTGTTGATTTTTTATGGAATCTTCCACATTTTTGGGTTCTAATGATATTGTGGTGGGCCGAAGGCTTTCACACTTGCTCTTACCTGACCACAGAACTATTATACACGGTTGATGGATCTCGATTACCGAAATATTCAATCTATCGTTACAAAAAAGCCTATGTATAATGACTCAACCTGAAAGAAAAACAAGAAAACACTCACGACCTTTCAGAGTTCGGTTTCTCCTCTGAGAAAATTTTCCCCATTATTCTCTCAAGAGTTTGCGTTGTACCAAAAACTCATCAGTTCTTGGAATTCATGACTTTTTAGCATTTTTATTACAATAAAATTGCAAATATTTGTACACTGGTTTCAAAATTCAATCTGACATGAGCTTAATTATTTTCGGATTGCAAGTACTTTTTTGATGAATTACAACCCAAAGCAAAAAAGTGTGTTGAAGGATTCCCTCCAGTGTTCCGGAAAGAATTCAGTTTCAGCCAAGTTAATCATGACTCATATGCACAATTAAATATCCGTCAGGCGTCTCGACTTTTGAGTCTTGACTCACACTTGCTCTTGTCTTATATTCTCTCATGTTATCGTAAAAATATTGTATGGGTGAAGATAGAGCATCCTGATTGCCAGCACGATTAAATGATCTCCCCAACATTCATCCTTCTTCTAAACAGATTATTAATTATACAGAATTATTTTTCTCAAACGCCTTGTTCGCAACAAAGTACCTTCTTTCCATCACAATTTATCTGAAGGATCTAAACACTGAAGTTTTGTGCATGACCAAATAAAGTGCTTCATCCTAACCAGCTAAAAGTAAATTTACAATTATTCAAAACCTTGTGTGCACTGACTTCACGACTGCCTACTACCCTTTCTGGATAGCAAGTGACTAATTTTAGCAATAAAAACCCTCGGCGGTCTGGTGGTGTGAAATGAATGATGGTGATGAACATGAAAATGATTTATTATCTAATTGAAGTTGTGCAAGGTGTCAAATTGTCATTCGTTGAAAGAAAGAGTTGTGAGCCCATACTCCGTGATTCCTCTTCAACCTCAACTCTAAGACCAAATCTTTAATCTTTACATTACTTCACATTCTTGTTCTGAACTATATGCAAATGCGTGTGGTGATCCAAGAGATGAGTGTTAACTCGAAGAGATAAAATGATGTATGATTTCACCTCTCCTTGTCGATAGATGTTTCATTAGCAAGTGATTTTTCAACGGGTGGCCCGCAGGCACAAACGATAATAATAATGTGAACTCATAAAAAATTCTTTTTCTACGATTTCAAGAGCGCTGAGTTGAATAATTCCAAACACTCCGATGGGTCAGAGCACCCTGTGCTTGTGTGCTTGTCAAGCAGACATACAGACGGCAGAAACGATTAGATGTCAAGTAGATAAAATAATTGACAGATATTCTTAACACCTCTAACAATGTCATCTGTCAATTTCATCCTCCGTCAGACATTTGAACTTTAGCCATGCCGAGCCAGATTTACTCGTCACTTATTTATTACCCTTTCTCATATGGCTGCACCATAGGCTTGATGGAGTTTTAGTGTCTATGGACTGAAGTGTAGGATGCAGCAGGCAAAACATTTCATATTTCACTGTGGAGATTTTTTAAGCTGGAAATGCATTTTATGTCCTTTCACCTTAGGCTATGAGCTATGCTATATTGCGTGAGCAATATGGTATGTCGTAGTTATTTCATTATTATGAGAAGACGACCTAAGATGCCTGAATGTGAATTACTCATTGTATTAATGTGAATCATGCTTCATGTAAAGCGTTAATAATTACATTTTCAACAAGTATATCACTTTTTCCCGTCTTAAGTAAGTCCTTTAGTTAGGCTTAATACAATGTAGATTTCATTTTTATTACACAATTTATTTTATCAGACAAAACAATTACTAGAATCTGTTAATATCCAATTTTATCCTAATTCAGGATATTTGTGGAAGCTAACTAGGATGTAATTTTACTGGGTGCTCCTTATATCCAAAAAATTATCTTAGATTTGTATTTTATATCCTAATACGTATTACACATACTACTTAGACAATCAAAAGTATATACATGTCTATAAAGATGTTTATTAATCAAACACGGGGAAGTGAGAGAATGAGACACACGATATTTTTAAATAATAGAAACATCTCATTATGAAGGTGGTAATACGAAAGAGACAAAAGGTAAAAGCTCAATAAAAAGTACAGAGGTACTCATCACTCTGGCTCTTTCATTTGTTGAGTATTTAGTATTTAGTCATTGTTGAAGGATGAAGATGTGCATTTTTCTTTTACTCTTAACTCGACTCATCAACACGATTCAAAAGTTCGAATTATTCAGCTGTCAATTGTTTAAAGGAGGAAGGACCATGTAACTTAATTATTCCTTTATTCCTAAATGAGTGGTTGTCCTACCTGGAATTACAAGTGTGTGTAGTCCCCAGGCGATTCGATAACTATGCAGTACAACAACTAGAAACAACCATTTCCTACGGTCTACAATAGTCCGCTATTGATTCCTATTACACAATGATTGTGGTCTGCTGATATACACATAAATATACGAGTAAAACATTCCACTCCATGTAAAAACGCACCAAGAAGAACTAACAACACTTCTAACAATACAATTAATATTATTTTGCGTGAAACAAACAGGAGGCTCTTGAAATGAAGCATTAGCATTGTAATTTACTCATCAACTTTCAGTGAGAATTAACTTTCATATTTTCTTTTCAATATGAAATACTTTCGTTGATTTCACCCGCAGGCACTTTTGCTAAAAGGCGAAACATAAAACAAATAGGAAAAGGCTTCAGGTAGGTAATTCAGTGTAATAATATTCGCAAGACCTATTATATACTTTGAGGCTTACACTCAAAGAAGATTGCAACTCCCAGTAATTTAATCAGAGTATTAAGAGATCCGATTAAGATTCTAAATCATCTCACTGCACCCAGCAGGCAGTCTACTTCGCAACTTTTGTTTTAGAGAAGCCTCCTCAGGAAATCCGTCGACTTGATTAGTCACATCAATCTGATCGTTGAAAAAGCCAATCTTCTGCTAATAAAGTAGTCTGACAAGACCAAAAAAGGTTTAATTGCTCGTTAATTAAGTGTCTCGGTATTCATTAAATTAGCATAATGGTCCTATCAATGTCGTTTTGCTTTAACTCGCTCACAACTACTCAAGCCACATGTACCAATTTTCAATGCCACTAGCTCTTTCAATTTTCTTTTCTTATGATAAATTCTTTCCTTTCAATAATCCCTTCTTAATGGTTTTACATGATCAAATTGATCAACGATACTCTTGAATTAGTAAAATACTCGAGACTTTATAACAAGCGATCTGCCTAGAATACCACAGCTGAATACGAATTGGCACTTCTCTCTTCATAAATCAAAGGCTAACTTGAAGCTCAGTAAAAAGCCAATTTATAAAGCTTTTCAAGCCGCACTTTTTGCAAGGCAAGGGAATGAAGAAGCTGCTGTAGCAGGGAAGCTCGATTAATACTTTTCTTCTCATCTCATATCCCTACCCTTTTAATCCAATCTTCCGAATTCCAGTTGCGAGTAATTTCAAATCAAGTCAGAAAGGTAGTTAATGAAGGTGAGTCAGGAAGAAACGCACAGCTACAGTCAACAGTAGGGTTTTTAGTTTTACACTGCAAGACAGGTTGGGTTTAGGCCCCCCTTGGCCTAAGCTTGATCGTGACCCCTGGGGTCACTATATTGCACTGTGAGGGGCTTTTGTATGCATACTAAACGGAGAACCTGACCCAAACCCCACTCAACCTGAACATTTCTCCAGCCATTTCAAATCCAGGTAGTAGTGTGATTTCTTTCGGGAACTCAATTGAATATATCTAAAATGTTAAGTCATCTCCTGTAATAACCATCTGCATAGTGGCGTACTTATGAAACCTTTTTCCAAAACAAGATTTCCTATTTTCTATTCTACTTCACAAAAGATACAAGAATGTTTCCTCACCACACAATATTATTTGAGAAACATCACTTTTATTTGAGATAAACATTGACGAAGCAAGAAAACCCAAGATGTACTTTTAAGGCATCTGGTAGAATCTTTACGAACACTTTCCCGTACCATCCTCAAGACTCAAGACAAAGTAAAGGCAAGCAAGTACCTCAACTACCTTTACTTAACCTATAAATAATTCCCCACGGTGCATTCTATTATGTTTTATGAAAATTGTTGTGAAGATGAGTCAGTACCTTTGTGATTGCTTCATGTACAGAACAATATTGCATCTCACTATCCATGCACATAGATCACTTCTTTTATACCACCTTATGAGTATGCACACTTGTTTCTAGGTTAAAATTATGCACTATCAGTTTAACAATTCCATATTCTATCTGAACTATCATATTTTGGCTCACCAAGAAAGTTACAAGTTACAATATTACCCAAGTATACTAACAGCAGTAACACAACAAGCTTTTGCTCATACCTGCAGCTTGTAGCAATCAATTTAAAAAGATCACAAATCATCCCAGTTCGTGTCATGATCATAACTACACACAAGGTACTTTCATGACTGTACACCATAAGTTCATCTCCAGAATTCCAGAACAATACTTGATTGCATGCACACACACTAAGTAAACTTTTAGACCAGCATGAAACTCATTAAAAAGGTTGCTTTTTTAGTGCAATACTACACACTTGGATGTACCACCAACCACCTTCGTATTGTATTCAATGTAGTAACAAATCTCATTTAATAAAAATAATAACTAATTTTTCTTGAAAAACATCTGACCTCCGTGGTTTAATTTCCCTGAACAATGGTAATATTATTAACTAAATTCTGATTTCAGCTCGCTCCTCGATAAGTATAAAGCTTTATACTTGCATCTTACAACTAGCTATTAGACGCAAACACACGTGAATGCTCGTTCCTTGAAAAGAAAATTCTTAAGATATTCTACACAATAAAACAGAGAGCGAAAGCATTTTAAATGATTGTGCAACAAGAGTTAAGCTAAACAAGCCTACCACGTTATTTATCATTCTTTTCTACCATTGTTTTCGTATATTATACACATTAACTTATTACACAACAAATTGTCTCCCATTAGGAACACGAGGGAGATCATTACTGGGAGTCCTTAGAGTAATTTTCTTAAAAATCTTCGCATTCATAATGTAACAATGGGGGAGTTTCGAAAGTAAAAGAGAACTCAATTTTGATTCCGCTTGTGGCAGGTTGTGTAGTTAGGCAGGTAGATAATATTTAGCCATGAAAGTCAATTGACTAATTATGACGATTCATCTGCATCGCATTTTTGAATCTGTGCTCAGGCGTTACACATCATTCAAATATCTACTGTTACTTAATCTCGTGTGAAATTCTATTCTCTGTGTCTATTGTTCAACCTACTCCAACGAACTAAATTATTGTATAATGGATAAGAATAAAGAATTCTCTCACAGAGATGTGGTGTCGATGTGGTTAAGAGAATCTCCATCAAGATGTAATTAGAAAGTCATTTGTGCTATACAGTAAGAATTTAAGATTTGGATTAGTGTATTGTCATCAATATCGCACGCTTTGGTATGACATGCAGATAACAATAAAAAGAATTGAATTCTTGTTGCCCTTGAATAACAAGTTTACTCTGTGATTCGATTGACAAGGAATCCCTTAAAACTGCCCAGCAGTCATTTCAAACTGTACAATGGATAATGCAAGGTCGATGTCAAACGTGTTAAAATCTAACTAGATCTGCATTTGCAATAGGGCGAGATTCACCTGCGCCAGTTGTCCGCATTCAGACTTCATTCACTTCATACACGACCTTTTTCAGTGTATTAGAATGTAAGAATTTGAAACTAAACTTCCCTAATTCCCCTAACTTAAATATGAAGTATAAGCAGATTTACTTGAAGATTAAGACAACACCAATAATCCCGTGATGTTGATGTGACGGTCCACTACAGTCGACCTTTGCGCAGAATTGTCACGAAATTCTACGAATATTATTTTAATTTCCTTCCTTGCATATGGTTCTATTTTACGAGTGGGTATTTCATTGGAACATACAACTTCGACTTCTTCGCAACTTACACTCGATTTTTTTACTACAGAAGCTCATGAATCTCAAAACGACATTGACTTGTACTTCAGGCGCAGCTAAGTCTTTGATGAAGATACAAGAAGACAGAAATACGGCATGTAGGGTTTGCGTCTTATCCCCTAGCAGCTTATGAGTTTTGTGAAGTCTTTCTAGAATCCGCTTCGAACTGTACATATTCATACCAAAAGCACGAGCTATATATCTATAGTATACAGTCCATGGATGTCTACAACTCCAATCTGGCTGAGGTAGGAGAAAAGAGAGAGAAAGAGTGTGAGACCATTAAAAAGCTTCAGTCTAAATACGTGTGAAATAAAAAGTGACAGGTGACGAAGGATGAAAAAATGCCTTCTTTAATGGGAAAAGATTCAAACCTGGAGCAAAAAGCTCACTCTCCTTCGTTAATTTATTTCCAGCACGTTGGAAATCATATTTTGTCATACGCGTACAAGTTGAGATAAAAATGTCAAAACGATTTTGAAAACACTTCATTAATGTTTCATTATGACTTTTTGTTCCATGAGCTACAACCACAGATATTAATTTTACATTTTTAACACTGCATTAAGTGCGTTTGGTCAATCTCAAACCGTACTCGATTAAAAAAATTGATTTACGGCAAAAACTATAAAGAGATGTGATGTTTACACGGACTATAATAATTCATGGTATGAGTTCAGCAGTTCGATGTATTTCTTGGTCACGAAGACATCTGTGAGGGCCCTCAATTATCAAGAAACACTTTAATGCAACGAAAAAAGCGATTCATGTAGAAACTAAATACATTCGTGATATTTCATTTCTCAGAGAACAGTTCAGACTGTTCCTGGAATTGACTGACAGATAAAGTGCAGCAAGTAAGTAGCACAGTGTTACGGAGTACTGCGTGTAACTTTTTTCTCCCACGCATCGAAATGCACATTTTCAAATCATGTTGAAGACGTAACAAACTTCTGAAATAATAGAAAGAGAATGTGAGCATATTAAAAGCTCTTTATTCGGCTGCCAGTAGGCCAACCAACCTGCCAACTCAGGGCTTCTGAATGTTTAACTTTTTTCCATCTCTTAATCTAAATTTCCATCCCGAGTGAGAAATAATGATATATTGCTCCAAGTAGAAATGAATTTCTGTTTTAAAGTGCTCGCAGAGACAGTCAAAGGTAATTTAATGTCTGAGATGTGTGTCGTAGTCGACAAATTGCTTTCCTATCTAACGCTGAATACTAAATACTATTAAAGCCTCCAGCGAAAATGAACGAATGATTCATAGCTTGAGACACTCAAAGAATCAAATTTTTCTTCGAAAGTCTTCACTACTTCAGACGCGAAGGCGAACGAGTTAAAACTTTGTATCCGAAATGAGACCGCCCTACACTCAGAAGTGCTGGAGTGTGCAAGGCTAGCTTTCCTACGAAGAAAGATTCATTTTGATTGACAACCACAAATGAGGTGCAAAGAGCCATTAAAATACTTTTTAATCACCTCTCACACCTTCAAGTGTTTCTGATTTGAGTCTCCACACATAAATTATTCTTTCAAGACACTTTTTTTCGCTGTGCAGTTGTGCTACATCTCATTGTCTCTGCCACATCGTTAATTTTTGGCTTTGGATGTATCTTTATTGTTAAAAGTTCACTTATTACTGACATTATTGTAAGCCCTATAACTTATAAGCCATACGCTTTGTATTTAATTTTGAATTTGTAGTAACATTACAGATTCTTTAACAACAATATTCACATATTTAAATGTTCTCTCGTTTATTATGGAACATTTATCAACTTGCTACTTTTGTGCTTAAAATATTCCGAAAAGTGGGCATGATCATGATGTATCATCACGTGTGCAAATAACGTGAGTGCAATATTTGCTGAACACCTTAAACTTCAGTTCAATATAAGTAAAAAAGGCTTTGACAGTTCACTAGTTACGACTACGTAAGGTAACTTCTTACAGGAAGCTTATAATATATACATTATGCAACGTAGAATATATAACATTACAACTAATTATTTCAAAACTGAAGGCGGAATCGACATAAGTATATTTATAGTGTAGTCGAGTATTACATAATAGTAGCCAACCTTAAGAGAATTCTGAATGAGAAAGAAGTTGATGCCATTTATTCCAGTGTACCACCGCAAGGTCTTGAATGAGTTGATCTTTCGCCTACCAAACTTATCTTTAGGACTTACCTTTGACTTCCATCCCTTCAACATCACATCACAATGCTCGTGTACATTTATTCCATAAGGCAACAATAAACGAATAATCAATATGACAATTACTGCCACTGGAGGCACAATTGCGTAAATGTACCAAGGAAGTACTCTGTATAGCCTTAAAGTAGCAAAATTAGCTCCAACACTAACCATTCCTCCCATACAAAACAGAAATGTGACTTCAACAGCTGTAAATCCTATTGCATTGATGTTCAGAATCCTAAGTTTATTAAATTCGAAGAACAGTTTGCTCATCGAAGAGACTTCAGAAACAACAATTCTCATTTTCTTGTGAAGATCGTCAAGTAGGCTGATAGATTTTATATAAATCTGCAGAGGGATAATCAGAAATACAATGAGAAGAGGGAGTCCTCGCAAACATACCATGAGGGCAGGAATACCGAAAGACAAGTGAAGTAAACTAACTAGCAGACTTGAAGTAATGCTATTCTTTACATTGTAGCATACAAACATTTCCTTTAGCACAATTTCCCAGGGTAATACTCCCAGATCGAGGAAACTCAAATACAATACTAAAGCTGATATCCAAACTATTGGAAAGATTACAGTCAATGTGACCACTGCAGTGATCATTACGAAGCCGAGTATATCAAACTCGCCGCTTGAAGGATTCCAGAAAGAAGCGTAGGTGGATCGAACCCATTCTTTAACGGATTGGAACTTACTGCTCGTCTTCTTCAGGTTAACATGGACCAACTGTTCTTTTGGTCCAGAATTGGAAGTCGTAAGGCCCTCCTGCACTGAATTATTTCGCAGTTTCTTTTCCGCTGCATCTTGAAGTCTTACTCCGATGAGAATCCGCTGCATTGTCTTTTTTTTATAACCGGTCACAACTGAAATCAAATAAGATACGAATTAATTTTACCTCACGAAATTAGTAAATCATACAAAAAGGCTTTACTTTGAACCAAATTGTTGAGGAACTCAATGAGCTTGTTCACTGTAATTGTACTAATGCTCCCTGCAGTGAGAATAGCCAAATTTATAGTTGAGCAAAACACTAGTAAACCGCATAATGCGAACAACAGTAAGCATGTTATGGTCGATACGTGATCCCTGGGACTTATCATTTGACGGAGTAGAGGAAACGAACATCCCATAAATGCATATCCAAACGATGCTACAAAAAATGAGAAATGCCAAGGGATGATCCGAATGCTCCAAATATTTACCGAAAATTCTCGTTTTTTCGAATCCCATTGGACAGGATTTTGCCAAATGAAGTTACTTGTCGATTGGTACAAATCGATGGCTTTCCATTGCAGTTCAGAAGGCATTCTCTACAATCTCTTGAAGCTACAGCAGTTTCAGATATACTTAGATTTACGTTGCACGATGCTTATCCTACAAAACCATCTACCACACTGAGAACATCCGTTTCTCAACAAGACGCTAGAACGAAGTTTAATTTAAATATGAGCATTTTTAATTGCCCTTGAACAGGATTTTTGTGCATATTGTATCTTTAACCATCGATCTGTGTACTTGTCAATAATGTCAATGCATAATTAAGCTTAATCAGCAAATGTTGTCGATTTGTCGTGAACTCATTTGCATTCGTAAAAATGGCTACTTGATGATTGTACTGATTATATCTACGATCTACGATACTCTATATTTGATGGCAGCTAGTAGCTTTCCAAAGCTTAATCAATCTTAATTCACAATATTTATTTGCACATAATAACTCCACAAAAATTCACCTGATTGAACTGTAGCTAACTTTTGCATAATTGATGAACCCAACTTTATTTGAAATTACCACAAAGGATGCATCTAGATTGTGCAATTATTTATTTATGACGTGGTCTTGTTTGATTTGGCCATTAATTGACCTCCTAATGAACTGTGAGACATATTTTAAAGCAAACAATTAGGATATCGGATTTCGTGCGAATCGCAGATGAATTTTACCATGATTTTTAAACTCAAAACACGAAATCACACACAAACAAGTATGCCAGTTGGAGATGCATTTTTTCCCCTGACTGAAGAAAGAAATGAGCGCTGAATTTCATAGAAGTGTCCACAATCGGGATACCCTCGGTCGGTACTCAATATTTAATTTCTTTAAAAAGACAGCTCAGGAAACACTTACTACAGACAAGCAGCTTCAAACAAGATATTTCATACAATACCAAACAAACCACTATCCTAGAAACCCCCTCAATTTTCAGCAAAGAAGGAAGCTTTTACAATAAGCTT
>JAQGAC010002091.1:0-11341 GCA_034696585.1 Isotomurus maculatus
TCAAGCAACAATTTGTGCTTATTGCTACGTTGTAAGACTTCACCCCAATATTTTTCATTTAGATAGTACCAAAACCATCTATAATCGTAAGGTGCAATCAAGCTTTCGGGTTTTACTTTAGAACGGCTGCTAAGTAGACAAATATGCATAGTTTTAAAACGCAGGAGTCATTAAACTTATTTTTCTAAGAAATGTTGCCGGAAGAGTACGATTGTTGGAAGTAGCTAGGCGTGATTTAGAATTGCTTGCTGAGTACATTCATGTAAGCTCTACTGTCAATTTACCATGATATGGCAAGTGTTGCAACTCTCAAATTCTTACATTGTACAATTTTATTCTACTCATTTGGCCACTCTGTGTAAATGTATTTAAGGAATTTTCTTAACATGCGTTAAGAGAAAAGATACCTCACTGTAATAATATTAACAAAATTATTTCAACCTGTTAGACGAATTATTAAGATCAGGGTATATCTGACATTTGTACTAATACAGCACTCATTTAATTTGGTGTTCACTAATTTATTTATTTATTTGTTCCCATAGATCTGAATTGAATCACGAGCCGGCACTGCTCTGTCTCAGAGGACACCTTATTCTAGGTTTTGCAAGAAAGACAACTGGCAGTAATAATATTACAAGGTTAAAATTTCTTGGACGAATTATGAAGATCAGGGTATATCTGACATTTATACCTTTACAACATTCATCATATTGCATATTGGCTGCTCACTAACTTTTAATTAATTTTGTGCCACAGATCTGAATTGAATCACAAGCTTGCACTTCTCCAACCTAGCTTAGCACACTTCGTATCCCAGTTTTTACTCCAAAACATATTTATTTACGTCGATCTTTTTCTCACCGCCTGAAAAGTAATGAGTATTTCGTTTAAAAAGAAAATAAAGACTCTCATACATTGCCAGGATATTATAATTTAAATAACATTTTCTGGTTACACAGCTTCAGAAGGACTAACAATCTTGAGAAAAATTTGCATTACTTTATGGACACAGTTGTGCTACGCAGAATTGCTGGTTCTGTGGACTTTCAACCTCACCTAATTACAACAAAATATCCTAAAGACTTCACTCCCATTCACAACAGATAACAGGACATGTATCAAAGTGAAAATAAGGTTTCCTCCCATTATTTTACTTGTACTGATACCAGAAACGACGACTTGACATTTAATGATTTAATTTTGCTTTGTCATATTCAGAGGTCTCAGCTCCTAACGGATGAATATTTGTGAGTTCAAGGACAAGACAGCCAAATTTCTCACAAGGAAAAGCTTAATAGTTTTCGTTGTGCTTAACTGCGGATCCTTCTGACGGTTGAAAAGTCGTGGCATTACATGTCCTCTCCGAACCAGGATTACTATCAACAGTTAAAGTTAAGCTAAGTATATACCAGCGGTTATGTGGTTCAAAATTAATTCAAAGAGAAATTTCGTAAGTGTCCTTAATCATTTACAAAACATATATAACGACGACTGGATTGGAAATAGTTAATTGAAGGCGCATGTACCATAGGAGTTATAACATAATTAGATTTATGACGAGTGATTAGAGGCACATGGAACCTTGGCTATTAGAAACATATATTTATTGGTTCAGTAGTCAACCGTAAACTAACGTATTAATTGGCTAGGTTGACAACGGTGAAAGGAAAATATGACAATATTAATTTGTCCGCAACTAATTCACCAAAGCAAATGAAAGCCAAACCTTGATGCTGCTTCTGTTGGTAAAAAAGATATAATGCTTAATACACCGATACAAATTATAGGTTTAAAGAATATTCCTATCTTCGAAAAAAATATTACAACCACCTGCGAAGTTGAAGTTTTCAAGATTATTCCTATTTTCGAAAGAATCTTAGAATTACCTGCGTATAAACTGGCAGGTTATATGTGTTTTTTTTCTCTTATTTTATTTTCCCCTTAATATTGCTGTTGGTAATTTCATCACTAAATATGAGTTCTATGTTTCATCTTTACAACCAACGTTATACTAATTGAAATTCGAGTATATTTTGGCCTGTTAAGTTGAAAAGTATTATACCACCGTCCAATAATCCAGAAAAAGGTTTCTATTATGTTTCATAATGTAAGGACTAGCAGTAGATTTCGTTACATGTTTTAACCCAAGTACAACTCCACATTTCGTGATAATGTGAAATTAGAGTTATTTTAATGCAGTGGACAAATCCCCTTTGCATGTACAACAAGTTCTGCTTCTTCAGTGTGTTCAGTTTGCGTTCAAATTCCCATCAGACTAACACCCAAGTACGGTTCTAAAGTTCCATTTTTAAAGAAGTCCAGTCTTTCAAGAAAATACTACGGTGACATGCAAATTCAAAAAGGTGTAGGGTCTTTTAGGTTTATTCTTTGTGTTACGTAGACAGCCGTATCGTCACGGAAGTTTTCGTCGCCCCATTGAACCGTTGGCAAAATTGTCCCAGACGCGACGACGCGATGGTATCCATTGAAATTAAAACTGAAACTTTCAAATAGTATCATCCAATTTCTAATACAACTTAGGTAAAATGCAACAATATCCGATCGACATTATCTTAGAATTGTTGATTGCTGTCCTACTCTTTCCAACCTGCTCGTTCCATGAATAGCAGCTAACAAAAATTCTTCACTAGCACCGACTATGAAGCGGAAATCGCTTTAATTAAGTTTAAAGTTACAATACGCAAAGGTATGTAGATTTGTAGTATGCTAATATAACATTTCCACTAAAGGTAGAATCAGTGGAAGGTTATCAACGATTTATCTGAAGATAATAAATGAATGATGAAATGATAACATAATTTAGGGGCGATCGACATACCTCTTTCAGTCTGGGGAGGGTTTTCGTTGTTTCTGTTGGCGTTTCTGTTGTAGAAAGTTTGTGAGGGACTTACGGAGAAATGAATTGGATGCATGCCTCAAAGTGTTTGAAAGTTTGTTTAGGGCCCCTAAGTGGTTTGCGAGTGTTCCATTGAGACCACTTATGAGTAATCGACTGGAGTCTTGCCACGTATCCATTGCAAAGATCTCTCAAGAGGAAAATTTAATATTCAGAGTGGAAAGTGTCTGTTTGTTCTCATAATTCCTAACAGTTTCTTCAGGTTCATGAAAAACATCGGGGATTGCTGCTCCCTTTTTAGTGCTGGGCGTTGAATGTGGTTCGCTGACAGTGGTTTTGTGTCTGCGATCCAGTTGTCTTAACTACTATGTGAACGGAAGGAGTTGATGCAAGGCTTAGTTTATTTAATGCTTGGAAATACTTTCAGTAGGAAATAAACTATGCTGCATCTGAATTTTCCACAATCAAACAATGCAATAAGAATAAGTCCGCAATAGGGATCAATTGAAGTATTTGTGTCAAGCAAGCCCGTGCTCTAATTACGGGTTTCCTGCAAAGGGGATATCCGGTCCTTTACCGGCCACATTACTTGCGAGCTGTTCATCTAGTCTTTCGTTTTCATATTCCAGTACACGTACTTCGGTACGAGACCGAGTTGGTTTTCTAGCTGTAAAAAATGTTAAGGGTATTACGCTTTTAATCAGGACATCCACAATTGCACATCTGATTGGAATATCTTCGAATCTTAGTTTATTATAAGTGTTAGTATTACGGAATTACCCAGCTTTTTTGGTATTTAATGAATCGAGTTTACTTTGGTATGTATCGAAGGGTCGTGATATACCATGTGGGTGGCATTAACCGATTTTCCCAGTTTTGCTATGGTAGATGACGGTTGTGTTGTTTTCGCCAAAAGGAGAACGTAACGCTAGTTTTGGAAGATTTCTCGTTTTTTCGTTTAAAAGAATAAATTAAAATGCTTCCTACTGGTTGACTTGGTATTTGTGCCAGTGGGATTGTAACTATTATCCCATATATGCTAGTATTCTAGTATGAAAGAAGTAATAACATGAACGACAATACTCTGCGGCGGAATATATATCTAAGAAAGTTTGGAAGGCGATTAACGCTGTAGTCTCCGACTCTGTGATTGACAGAACAAATGTGACCGGTGGCAGAATTATACTTCCATTCAAAACCTCTGCGTTGTTTCGTATGTTTCTGGTAGTTTAAACACGCGCAAGCTTTAAAAAATTGTGTACACTAATTATAAAAATTTACACGAAAGAATGAATACGAAAATTAAGGGACGATATTCCTGAGCCTGCTCCATATCGTTCCAATTGTAAATAATTGAATAATTTATAACCTACAGCTGTTTCTCTCGAACAGCTTTTACACTTGCAGGTACAGAAGTATCCAGAATGTGGTGCATTAACTAGAATAAAATTATAAGTAGAAATAAGGCTTCCTTTTTTGCATAAAGAATTTAAGAAAGTGAATTACCATGATTTTGTTTGGTTCCGCAACCGTCACCAATTCCTCTTTAGCCTTACGTGGTCTCTATAACATAAATTAAAGTTTTTGACACTAAATACTATGTTGATGATCCACCTGGATTAGAATTGAAAGTAGACGATGCCAATAAAATTGTGTATTGGACAATGAGGGAAATCACGAAATATTGATAATTGGTATTAAGTTAAGGGTAACCTTTCCGGTTGGAATAAGGTACTAAGTTTACTTATTTTAAACTCTTAAATTAGATAATGCCAAAGGCCACTATCTGAATTCGTTTCGCGATAGGGCTTCGGCTCATTCTTATCAGTTCCATGTTTCTTCCCTCATTAGTAAAATCGCGGATAAGGAAAATGGAATTTTCAGAGTGAAAGAACCCTAATTGTTCAGTTAATTCATTACAGCCGCTTCATATTCAAGAGAAACATTGGTGATTGGTGCTCACTTGTTAGTGCTGCGCGTTGAATGTGGTTCGATGACAATGGTCTTGTGTCTGAGATCCAGTTGTTTTAACAAAACCGACGTTGAGGAATTTGAACGGAAGGATTTGAGGCCAGGCTTAGTTTATTCAATACTTAAATATTACTCCACTGTAAAAAAACTATTCCGCATCTGAAGCTTCCCCTGTCAAACAATACTCTCAGAGTTATTTAAGAAGGGAAAACTGAAGTATTTGTGTCAAGCAAGCCCGTAATCTAATTACGGGTTTCCTGCAAAGGGGATATCCGGTCCTTTACCGGCCACATTACTTGCGAGCTGTTCATCTAGTCTTTCGTTTTCATATTTCAGTACACGTACTTCGGTACGAGACCGAGTTGGTTTTATAGCTGTAAAAAATGTTAAGGGTATTACGCTTTCAATGAGGACATCCACAATTGCAAATCTGATTGGAATATCTTCGAATCTTAGTTTATTATTAGTGTTAGTATTACGGAATTACCCAGGTTTTTTTGGTATTTAATGCATCGAGTTTACTTTGGTATGTATCGAAGGGTCGTGATATACCATGTGGCTGGCATAAACCGATTTTCCCGGTTTTGCTATGGTAGATGACGGTTGTGTGGTTTTCGCCAAAAGGAGAATGTAACGCTAGTTTTGGAAGATTTCTCGTTGTTTCGTTTAAAAGAATAAATCAAAATGCTTCCTACTGGTTGACTTGGTATTTGTGCCAGTGGGATTGTAACTATTATCCCATATATGCTAGTATTCTAGTATGAAAGAAGTAATAACATGAACGACAATACTCTGCGGCGGAATATATATCTAAGAAAGTTTGGAAGGCGATTAACGCTGTAGTCTCCGACTCTGTGATTGACAGAACAAATGTGACCGGTGGCAGAATTATACTTCCATTCAAAACCTCTGTTCAAAACTTCGGTAACGTGACAGAGTTTGTTTTATTGCTGCAGGGATGTAAAGGTTATCAGGCCTTCAATGAAGACAATAAGAATTATAATGTGTTCTATGGTGGATGGGTGTGTTTGAAAGCAACTGTTGCCAATGAGGGTATCTATTGGACAATTAAAGGAATCACGAAGTTTTGATAATTGGTATTCAGTTCACTGTAACTGATTCACTTAAGTTGAAGGCAATATATATCTTAGTATTTAATTACTGAATACATTGCTTGTAGGGATTGTTATAGACACGGTTGAGGCAAAAATGTTTTACAACAACATACATCTGCTGGACAGGTTTGTTGATTTATTTACTTACTAAGTTTGGGAAACCAAACGTCTAGTATACTTTTAAGCCTCCGTCGATGGTGACGAGCACCACAATTCTGTGTCTTCGCCAATAACAACGATTGAAGTTAGGAGAAAAAGATTCGATGCACATTCGACAAAGGAAGTAAGGAACCCAATTGCTTTGGATGTTTCGGGTTCACAGATGTCGTTAGCTGCTGGAGTTGTTCATTAATCTGTAACTAGTACGTGTTTTTATTACCTGTGTTGTTGGTGTTTTTTATTCCTGGGAGATTGGTATGTGACGTTCCAGGAATTTTCTTGCACTGGGGCCAGGTTCTTTCCGGTTGGATTCAAAATTTGGATCCCACTGTGCGTTTCTGCTAGAAATATGTTTGTCTGGTACACACATTACAACGAAATATGTTGGAGTCAAACCCTAATTTTAAGAAAGTTTGTATGTTGTAAGCCATATCGATTGACTTCCCGATTCCAGTTTGTTCTTTTCAAACACACCACTGTTTTGCTAAGTTGGATAGTCCTTGTATAGAATAATATTTATTTGTCCATGCCTGTCGTTATTTCTATGCCATTAACACGATCTGTTTATAATGCATTCCATGTTGGCTTATTTTCACTTCGTTATCATATTCTTTTGCTAATGCATCCAATTGGCTAAGCAAAGTATTGCGAGCAATACATAAACAACGTTAATACCCATTCCGCATACTTTTCTGTGTAGTGTATGAAGAATTATTTCATTCGTAATTGCCCGCTTAAAAAACACTGTCATACCAGAGGTTTTCTAGAACCTGTTAGCTCGCTGGTTCTGAGCTCGAATGTCAACACCTGGTATGCTTCTCATTTCACAAAAAAATTCTCTGCAGAAGTACGGAAGCTGCCGAACCAAATAATACATGCCTTGGTAATGGTGCGTATTGTAGTTTTTATTTGTCAAGATCTTCATTCGAAAGAAGCCAGTTGTGTCTTGTAAGGTGTTAAATAAAAGGCAGAGGTTTGCGAAGCAGTGAGGCCACTTATTTCTAAACAACCGTGTAAGGAGCCTTTAGTAGCTGCTCAGTTTCCTTCTCGTTTAAGAAACAGCGCTTCATTTTGATCAAACTGGAGTTACGGCCTATTACACAGTAGTAAGTAGAAAGTTTCTTTTCTGACTACTGTGGATTGCCTTTCGGGACAAAATGAGGTCTGTTTTTTGTGAAAATTCACGCATAATTAAATTCCGTTGAATTTTTTACATGAATAAAAATAAGTGGTCTCTGTAGAGGTAATACAGATCACCCTGTGAAGTAAACACGGAAGCTTTCTTGCAAAAAATGTTTAGTCCCTACTATAGGACTACAGGACTAGTCCTATACTAAGGAGATACTATATACTCTATGTTGTCACAGGCTATTGGCTGTCCCTCTTCTGTGTATCCTCGAAACACTTCACTTGCACTACTGAATTTAGTTAAACTGGCGGTGCGTTTTATGATATTTAACTAACGAGTTTACATCTCCGATTGCTTAATAATTCGTACCGACTCCTGCGATAGCTCAATTTGTAGGTCAATTTGCCTTAAAATAAATAGTCCATTGAACTAATGGTCCGAAATAAGCTTTAAGGGAGATAGAACGGGACAAAACTGTTTGTTTTCGGGGAAGGGAGGGCGTAGTAACTTAAGGGACTTAAGTGAAACTGGCGAAGCAGTGATAAGCAGGCATGTTTGCAAAACATAGTCTAATGTTCTACTGGATATAGGAAACAGGCTACATAAGAAAGTATTCCCAAATCCCATTTTTGAAAATCTAGTAGGTATACCAAGCGGTTATATAGTACCTACAACTACTCCTCTATACGTTGTCGCATTTTAAATGGCTAACAAAACTTGTGAATAACACAGATACTCAGTTCCCATTTACAATTTCGCATGCCAAAATATTCCACAAGTGAAATTACAGTGCTAGATTTACTGGAAATATTATCACACAGCGTAAGTTGAGATATTAGAATGCCAATATTTATGTATCATACTGTGACCTGTGTGATCTAAACGGCTGCAGATACTTTCCAGTTGACAAGCCACCGTAAAGAGATCAAAATTGACAGTGTTCAAATTTTGTTGAACCAAACGAAAACAGATTAAAATTAAGCTTACCTAATCCTACAAAGCTAAACTAAATTAATTTTGTAAGCTGGAAGCTAAGCGAATGCAAACATGAATGTAGAAATTTTAATCTCTGAAGTATTTAATATCATACGATAAGCTATGTCTTAAACCATGAACAGTTTTTACAATCCTTTAGCTCGAATTGAACCGAATAATTTCGTATTGAGCGTTTTCTAGCCTTATTTTCATTTAACTAGCAGATGCAAAGTTTTTGCCAGGCTAAGAGTGTCTTATATCTGACAAAACTATTTTGAATGCATCGACTTGTACATATCCCCTGGAATATACCGTGCCGTGTGCTTATTGCTGAGTAATTGTCTTCTACATATACTATCAAAACTCAAATTATTAATATGTCTAGTCTATTTCTAAATAGGAATTAATAATATGGATATTGGCGGTACCTTAGTGTTTTTAATTTTAATGTGTATTAAACAGAATTTAACTCAAAGTATACTGAATAAATTCACATGTGTTCCATGTCAACTGCGTTAAATGGAATTAAAAATACACACAAAAGAATGCAATAATATTATACAACTTGTCCATGCCTACATTTTTGTTTATTATGTTTGAGATTGTTATATTTAGAACAGATTTGTTAATAAAAATACAGAAATATATGCAAAATATACTCGACACAAAAAATGAACACCAGTTGGTTTGCATTTTTGTAGAATTCGTATTTGTTTTTTATATTTTCGCATCAAGCCATAAACACAAAACATAATGATTTTGCAATCAAACTCTTGCGATCTTGCTTTCCTTCGTATTGCGTTCCTAAAAAAATGTTTACATTTAACAACAGAATTACACAACAAAGGATATCCACTAACCATTCTGATGCATTTCAACTTTTAATAATGATGTCGATCCGGATTGCTTGGGTGTTTAAAGGGCTTATTCGGAAGTGAGTGAAATCCTATTTCAATTCCTCCTCATTTTCACTTCTGGTTTCTTCCAGAAACAGCATCCGCTCAATTCTCGCGATAACTTCCTTCTTCGTCTTAAGGAACATAACAGTACAAACAAAATATCTTTGTTATAATTTAACAAAACAACCACATCTGAATTCCTCGGATTCGGCTGAATTACTGAAAAATATCAACTCATAGTTTTCCGATTGATATTCACAAATCTTGAAGACTTCAATTATATTTATGAAATTTGGGATGGTGTTTTTATTCAACTGTTATAAATGAAAGGCTGTTAGTAATCTTTCATACTTTAAATAATTTACTCCACTACTACGATTTGTTATGCACCATTTTTCGTTCGATTATTTTGGGAGCCAAGAGCGATAAATATGGATGATTCAAACCTAGTTCATGTATTCCTAACACAGCCACTAGTGTTGCAACAAATTCAGATTCCTTTTTCTGAAAATTCCTCTTAATCGGAAAGATGGAATAAAATGTAAGGTCAGGTAAAGTAATTAACGTCTAACTCGTACCAGTTTAAATGTAATCTGAATATGTGTAAACACCTTTCTTGGAAAAGCAACAGACTCATTTTGGCTCGCAAGATCTGCTAGGATTTTCCCAAGTCGGCATTCAGCGTAATAACATTCGACATGATTACAATCCTCTGCTGGCGATGAAATGTAAAAAATCAGTCTGGTCAGTGAATCAATTCTATTTTATTTATATAGAAGTCAGACTCTTGGAGACGCTGCAGGAGCTCACACGATTCGTCAACCCACAACGCTTGTCCTGTACGTGGCAACAGCTTTGGAAGAACTGATCTACTGAATAATTGTTAAAGAATGTACACAAGCAGAAATCCAAATGGAAGGAGTCTTGAGATTTATAATTGTAGTAAATTAAGGATGGCAGCAGGTGATTTATATGTCACGACAGACGATAACAATTTGTTTGATTAGAAATGACAAGGATTCATGGGATATGTAAGTTTTTGTAATAGTAGTGAAAACAGTACGTTGGATTTGTACCGCAATTGAGGCTCAAGGAAGGTAGCGGACGCATACGACACGATTTCATTTTAATGTTATTAAGGTACTGACTTAAATGTAGTTATTGACGGAGTACCGTGTTGCAAATACATTTACAGACGTTACATCTCAGAGATGGATAACGTTAATTTATAACATCACGAACAACATTCACCTGTACTAGCAACGAGAGTCGACTTAGGACAAAACCGAAGAAATGTGAGTGACAAAATGAAGTGCGAATAAATTTCTTAAACATTGATACTGGCTCCACGCCATGGAACCAAAGGCATTCTTTTCTCTCAGCTGCAGACCTCGGAACCACCGAAACGCAAAAATATCATGATTCAAAATACTTGTTCAAAACTTCTACAATAACTACACTGTTAATATAAATTGATTGTCTTTTGGAATATTAGGGAATAATTGAGCACCTAACCTTATAGTTTTTGTGCTTGGGATCCGTATCGATACTTGATTTGGAAATGGATTTATTTATTTTTACTTACTAACTAGGAAGGGTTTTCAACTGATAGGAGAGTTGAGAAGTGCGACACATACTAGTCGACACATATGGGTGTAAAAAACACGAAAGTGAAAAAATTTCCGTGTAAAAATAATATTGGGCCCTGCAGGGTCCATTTAAAATAGCGCGCGGTGCCATTTGAATTGCGTGCGGGGGCCCACCTTTCTCCTCCTCCCACACGAGCCGCTCGCGAGGGAGAGAAAGTCCATACCTCTCCATGTTGAGCTCCCGACCCACGCAACTCTCATTTTCTCTCTCGCTTACGGGAGCTTGTGTGGGGCGAGGAGAAAATTAATATGCGGCGGTGTCGCATTTTCTCCACCTCCTGTGACCGCGCGCTATTTTGAGTGGACCCTGCAGAGCCCAATATTATTTTTACATGGAAATTTTTTCACTTTCGTGTTTTTTACGTCGACATGTGTCGACTAGTATGTGTCGATCTTCTCAACTCGCGTATCAGCACGCATACTTTCCTAGTAAGAAATGTGGAGGAGGGGGTTGAGGTCGGCTCCCTGCACAACCCCCCTCCGCACTCACCACCGCTGGAGACACGGCAGCAGGCGAGGTGGCCACAGGGAACAGTGGGGACGCTGCAGACACTCCGAAGTACTTCCCATCCAGAGGAAGAAGA
>JAQGAC010002092.1:0-11334 GCA_034696585.1 Isotomurus maculatus
AACACTACTACAACAGATGTAGGATATTATAGCAGGGTTTCAAGTGCATTATATTGCCATATGAATGTACAACTGAAACTGACAATGAGTTCAGCGTAAATGAAATTAAAACGGAAACTAAGATTTTGGAAAATAATTGTTTTCTAATCCCTGAGAGCATCAATTTGTTCGATGTTAATATGTGCTAGATCCCCATATCTCAGGGTCGTCAACCAAACTTTGATTTTGTTGAGTAGTCTGAGGATCTTTTCCCACTTCCGATGTATTTCGTCCCCCCAGGGACGCTGCAGCGGCTAACATAACATCCCTCGGTGCTCTGTTTTATCGTATTAGGAATTTACATGTTGTACCTTATTCACTGGTCACTCCATCATTAGAACCACTTGTCCAAATCATCGGCAACATCAATCCCATCAAATATATATTACCGATATGGAAGCTAACTGATACTGATAAAAGTTATTTATCTGTACCTACAGTAATTTACGCCTTCCATGCACAACAAGGCTTCAAAACAGCCAGTATACCCAAGCTGATAAGATAATCCTCGCTTTTCGTCATCTCTCGTGAACTAAACACTTTAACCACTCATTTCCCTGAGGTAAAACACTGAATAATACGCAACTGTTAGTGATGAATAATGAAGGTCAATACTTCCTATTTTCTAGAATGATACTCTACAGTTGTAAAGGTACGAAATGCTGGCATATCAATAAACCTCAATCCAGGATTATTGATCAAGCGTACTATAAGAACCTATGACAAAGTCCTTCAGTACTTGATCCCTGGCTAACTTGAAATACCCTTCTCATCCCAATGTATTATCCTCACTTAAACAATGCATTATTGTACTTTGTAATTGTAAATATTGGACTTACTTCTTCCCTAGAGCCATCATAGCATTTAACACACCAACTCCAACGATACAACCTCCGCCTAAGAAAGTGGCGAATCCAAAGCAGAACAAAATGGATGGTATTGGCCCACTACAAAATAAAAATCTCCGTCACACCCACCATTATGCATACATGTTGCTCTCCTTCTCCATCACCAATTGAAATCGCACTCACATGACATATACAGCAGCCTTGATCCATAACGGCTTCTCTTCAATCTTCCTCGCGACAACTTGTACATTCTCAACAAACTGGCAGCAGAAGGGAGCTTCAATGCATATAACCAGGAACCCCACAAGCCTGCAAAACCCCATAAAACCATTAAAACCCAATTAAAAACCCAAGCAATTAACAAACTACGTCTTTCTTCTTACATGAGCCAAATAGTGAATAGCATGCACGTTGGTGAGAAGATGCTCGTGATCAGATTAAACGCCCCCATGAACATTGCCACTAAAAACACAAACAATTTCAAATTCCAACAATTGACTCCTTAGTAAGTAAACAAACCATGAAACCAACAATGAAATGGGTAGGGTGTAGGGATTTATTATGTAAACTGATATGACTCACGTCCTCCGGCAGCGGTGCCCAAGGCCCTGATGCCGTACTTGACGTACCACGGCTGCTGCTCCTCCTCCTTGAACTCCCCTCCATATCCGCCTTGTTCCATGGGACTCTGCATCTCGTCCTCCACAAGACGAACTTCCTGTCGATCTTTCGAGGAGACTGAAACTGGCGTGAATTAGCGTTCGATTGTGTGAGTGTGGTGGTTGTGAATTTGACAGATCCCAGCAGCCAAGTGAGTGAGCCATATGATGAGGAGGATGTGAAAGTGCGAGAGATTGCGCACCCACCTCACTCAAGTGGCAAGTTGGCACAGACTTCAGTAGCAGTACACGTATATCCCATCCACCACCATCACCCTCACCACCACTTCACTATTGTTGGCCTGATAATCTGTCCTCTCTCTCTCTCCGACTAAAATATTTCAAGTCTGCAGATTATCCGATTCGCGAACGCTGTTTAGGGGCCACGGAGCGAAAAGGAAGTTCCTCCATGTCCATCCATGTGCAGCGACACTAGCTGACGTCGGCGTGCCCAGTCTCCCCAGCATACCGGACCGATTTAGAAGTACAGCCGTACTTCCGGAATAGTGGGCAAGGGAAAAGGTGTCGACAGTCGACACAACAGAGGGAACTCATTCATTCTTCATCCTCAAGTTGGACGAAGGACCAGGTGGGGAAGAGGAATGGTGCTGGTGGTACGTAGGGACTAAGAGGTGAGCCATATTGTAGAGAATTGTGAGTTGGATGGGGAATTGTGTAATATATTCTGTGATGGAATAATATATTCAGGGGAGTTTTTAACTTGACATTTAAATCTGTTCTGCTTTTCGAGTAGGAATTGCGGTGTTTTTCGATGAGAGATGAATCAAGGGAACGGCAATCAAATGGCGAGCAGCAATCCGTATAGTTTGCCCCCCTTAGCCCCCATGCCTGGAGGTAATTCCGTCGGTGCTACTCCTAATCACATGTACTACACAACTCCGCAACAACAACATCAGTCTGAAAGGATAAGTGGGGATGGGGAAGAAGTTCACCGGTACGGGTACATGCCTACGGGAATCCCTGCAGCTGGAGGAATGGCTCCTCCCCCTTTAGGTACCCCTGCGTCTGTAGGAGTCCTTCCTCCCCCTCAAATTCAGCAGCCTGCGTCAGCTCCTCCTCCTCCCATGAACTATGGGGGCTACGAAGCCAGCTACACTAATCAAGGACCTTCTCAGAATCCCTACGATTATCAAATGTCAGCGTTTCAGCCGATGGCTCCAATGCCCGGTGGGGTCGTAGATAATGCAGAAGCTTATGGAGGCCTTAATGAGAACAGAAGTATTGAGGGGGAAGAACAGCACCAGCAATTAAGATATGGCCCAGGAAATGACCTGAATATGATGCAACCTCAAGGAGTTTTTTTGAACAGCTCCCCTCAACCAAACTTTTTGACGCAGAACGCACCGTCGCTCCCCACGTCCCACAGTAATCCTATGAATGTGGAATCCTATGAACCGGTGGGTGTGGACATAAACCAGCAGTATCAGTCGCTGCAGCCTGAAGAGAGGAGTGAGACGATTGGATCTGCTGCGGTGGAAGACACACTTATACCTCCTCCAACCTTAGTAGGACAAGAAGAATTCAGAGCTACAGGGGATCAGTTTGGCTACGATCTTGGAGACCAGTCAGAGAATGATCCAAGAAGTATTGAAGGGCAAGAGTTCCCAGATCCTGAGGATGGTGTGAACGCTGGAAGTCTGCCAGTAACATTTATTGGTCAACCTGCATCGTCTGTTAGCGTTAGTGGAAGTGTTACCCTGAACACGGAACATAGGAGTCAAACGATCGGGTCTGAAATGAATGAGGGCAACGAATCCAGAAGTATTGAAGGGCGAGAACAAGACCCGGGGGAGCATTTAGTTGGTGCGATAAGCGGATCTGCGGGATCTTCTGCTTCTAATAATCCTCCGAATCCTATTTCTTCCGGTGGTGCTTCACTGCCATCAAGCCATGCTAGAAGTGAAACGCTTGGGTCAGACTCAGTACATGATGACCAGAGACCTCCCCCTGCATCAAAGAATGCTGCTTCTAAGCAGCATCATGTCCCAAGTGGAAGTGAAACAGGTGACTCAGTCGGACGAGTTGGAGGAGGCAGAGAAAAAGATCCTTCTAGCAGGAGAGTGGTTGACAGTGATGAAGAAAAACGGAAGCATCGTAATAAAGGAAGACACGGAGATTATGATCGGGAAAGGAGAAGGTATGCTTCCTATGGTTCTAATTGTTGCTAGAACGGTGAATTATTTAAAGTATGAAGTATAACTGATTTCAGGTATCCGTCATACGACGATGACGATAGTTTTGAAGATGATAGAAGCGTGAGATTTGACAAAAGGAGAGATCGGGATAAAGAGTTAGATAGGAGATCTAAACCTCGCAGTACCAGAGATCGTAGAAACGACAGTCGTAGGGTAGATGATTGGGATGATACTGTGTCAATGAAGGAAACGTCTAGGTATTAATTTTTGTTTGTTTTTAATTACATAAAAATTCTGTGTGCGTACGAATAACGTTCTTAAAATTAACAGACACTACAGCAGCAGCAGCAGGCATTATCCAAACGACCAGGAGGACTATAGACCCAGATCTAGAAATTCTTACTATGAAAGAGACGACTATTATGATCGAAGACCAAAAAGAAGGCCTGGAGAATTTTCCGGTTACAGTACACGCGATCGCGATAACTATCGTTATCCAAGACATGATGTGCCACCTCATGGTTATCTTGACAATTCAAGAGGCCCCTACGTACCCACCCAAGGAAGACCTCCGTACGCTGCTGCTAATAATACACAGCAAGCACAGCTTTCAAAACTAGAACAATTTCGAATCGATTATCCCTCGCTGTATACTGAATGGTATCGCAAGTATACCGCCCACATGAGCAACCCAGCAAAATATCCTCTACCAAACCTTCCAGCTCAATACCAAGTTGCTCCAAGTGTACCTCGACCCGCAGCAACTTCTGATGGAAACCAGCGACCACCTTCAGGTACATTGTTCTGGCTATATACAGTTGCTCTCTTCTCTTTAATGATCATTTTTTTGTCAATTCTTAAGACGGGGAATTTAATTCGCACTCTTACTATTTAGGATTAAGCTCTGTTGGAAATGATGGTTTACACCCAAACGAGTTTATACCTATCCAAGAACAGCCCCGAGAACCTAGCCCTCCGAAACGGTCGACTCCACAGAAATTCCTTTCCTCGCACTCGCTTGGTGAACATTTTTATTATTACTCAGCCAATGCTTTTAAAATTAAACTAACAAACCTTCTCTTTACTTCATTAGCTGTGTTAACGCCCCTCGGAAAAATGATTCGAGTCAGAAATGGTGGTACTGTTGTAGAGTTTATGAATCTTAAGCCATTGATGAAGCGAGCTCCAGAATACAAGGAAGTCAGATCGTTTCCGGGACCTTTAATAAAGTATTTTTAAAAAGACTTCTCTGGAAAATGTTAACTGTTATTGATTGATGGTTCTAATACTGATTAATATATAATATTGCAGAGACGTAACACACAAGAAGACTATCATCACATTTTGTGAACGAAAAATTCGAGAATTAGAATCAAATCATGCTCAAGTCGATAGAGATAATTTAATATTATTATGGGAGCTTCTCATTTTACTTCTAAGACAGAATGGGGTACGTAAAACTTCGAATGCTGAATATCGTTAGTAGGAGTTCGAACTAAACTAATTTGTCTCGCAAATACAGATGGCCATAGGTAGTGATATTGCCGAACTGCTTTTGAAGTCAAAGTCGAAGCCAGCAGGAGGTTCTGAAAATTCTCGTTCAAGCCGAGATGTATCTGATTCTGAATCAGACAATAACGATGAAATTCAGCAATCCGAGGGAGTTGTAAATGGTTTAAATGAAGCAAAGTGCATTGAAAAGTTTTGTGAAAAGTTGATATACGGTCGCAAGAAAGAAGCATTAGGTAAGTAATATGGATTGCTTGTGTATTGTCTCATCCCTAGTCATGTGATAACAATAATATTAACTAACCAGAGTACGCTATGGACAATGGTCTCTGGGGACATGCCTTATTTTTTGCGTCCAAGATGGATCAGAGAACTTACGGAAATGTATTGGCTAGATTTGCTAATGGTATGTCGATGAACAGTCCACTGCAAACTTTGTACCAAATTTTGAGTGGAAACCAACCAGCATCTGTAACGGTATGTGAATTGTTTTCTAAGTCTTCTGAGCCGTGCATTGATCTTAGAGAATAATAACCTTACTGTTATAGAGTTGTTGTGATGATGGATTTGGAGATTGGAAACCTCATTTAGCAATGATATTATCTAATACGGGATTAAAGCCAGAAATAGAAGGCAAAGCTATTGCCACCCTGGGGGATACTTTAGGTATATATTATTATTTACTATCAAGGTTTAACTTAACCAACTGATTCAGCCTTCATCATTAAATATGATTAACTTATTGTTGCAGCGAGCCGCAATCAACCGTTTGCTGCTCAATTCTGCTACCTGATGGCTCATGCAGAATTTTCTCCGGATTCGAAGATCGGAAGCCTTTTAGGATATATTCCCTCGAAGAACAATCTAATTGAAGCTACTCAGATGACAGAGATTTACGAATTTGCCCGATCTTTAGGAGACTCAGAAGTTACGCTAGGCACCTGCTTCCTCCGAAGCAAACTGCAGTACACAGAAACCCTTTTGTCTCTAGGATTTGTTCAAGAAGCTTACTTGTATTGTGAGGAAATGACGAAAGCGTTGAAAAAAGGAAAAGTTTTGTCCCTCGAGCGACTTGTGGCGTGGGATATTCTTAGAATTAGTGAAAGATTAATTAAGTGTGAAGATTCTAATAGCTCAGAGGAACCTGTTTGGATAGAAGAACTTAAAAGAATGTCCGAGGCTGCATATGGAGAAAGTGAAAGCTCATATAGCAGAAAGCAGAGCTTTGCAACGTCGGTCTCCGATAGGAATGTAAATGAGTTGCCTGCAGCTTTAGATCAATTAAACTTGAACAGCTATTCGGACATGTACACTCCATCGAATGTTGTGGACAGTGGAGAAACTCACGACCAAGTATCAAACTTTGGAACCACACAATCATCCGTTTCGGTGCCAGATTTATCAGCTACGAATCAGTGGACCCAACCTAACCAAAGAGACACAGGTTTTGACCCCCACGGAGTATCAAATAATTGGAACGGATCTCTCAATAACAACCAAAATTATTCGAATCCGCCTTCGTTTGAGCCTGCCTCATCCAACTCTATTCATCCACTTACCAACAGTCTACATTCGCAGCCTAGTGAAACATTGAGTACACAGTACGGTAAGTCAATCAATTTGAGTTTTGGAATCTTACCTGCTTTTGGAATTTATTTTGGGAAAAAGCAGTAATGGTTTGTTATTAATTTGCCTACATTAGGTTCTGAAGCTCCAAACAACAATTATTTAAGTAATCCACAGTTTGAAAATCACTTCATGTCTGGTCCTGGGATTCATCCCCCACCACAGCCTAGTGTCTTGAGTGGTAGCAACAGGGTAAGTTATTTCATGCTCTTTATTCTCAGTATTTGCATATTTTAATTATTGCAAGCAATGAGTCACGAGACACCAGCTTTAAAAGGGTGAGATGAAAAGGTTAATTGATGTAAACTGTTATTTCCCTTAGAAAAAGTCGGTTCGTTTCGAAGACGAAGAGTTACTCACGGGTAAAGGGGCGGCTCATGATTTAGGGACGCTTCTAGACAATCTCACAAGTAGGGTAGCTCATGAAAGACAGGCATTAAGAAAATCTAAAAGCTTGTCGTTTGGTAGTATTAGTGGTAGTGGTATTTCTGAGAGTCCTTCTGACTCAACATTACACAAGCGGTCGGCTTGTAGAAGCGATTTCCAAGACAAGTTTCGAAATCATTCCGAGAATTCAAGTCCTGCAGCTAGTCCTTTAAAGTTCAAGTCAACTTTTCCAATCGATCAACCTCTCAGTAAATCCTCTGTTTTTAAGAAAATGCCAGGTCAACGTAAATTGTACACTTATCCGGTCGATGAAAAATGCTGTGATTCGAATGAGCCTTGCGACGAACATGATCATTACCTTAGCGAAAATGAAGGCAGTTATTCGCCTGTAAAATCGAACACCAAACATGACCCAGATAAGGTATTTTTGTCCAAGTATACTCTGCACGCATCACGCTACCTGTGCACGAAATTTTTAATTTGTCAAATATAATTTCTGACTCGATACAGCAGCCGCTCCAGGCATTTGAGTTTGAGGTTATTTTAGTTTAATTTTGTCTGCCTATCTAATCAACGTAAAATACCGTTTGTTCTCACCATCTGTTCAAATTTCATACTCATTTATTGTGAAATTGGTTATGATTACGTTCATCTTAAGCACTCCTAAGTTAATTAGCTTTTGTGTCAGTTAATCTGCTGATGTTTTGAGTTTCGTAGTGGCTTATATTAACCGGGTAATGTGGGATTCTAAAATTGAATGTTGGATGTTTCAGACTGATATGCCAACGAGACCAATGGATAACTCCAAACCCCCTCCTCCAAAACCTCAAGAGAAGAAACCCAACAAAGATGAAAACAAATCGCAAAATAAGCAGCAGCCCAAAAAAGGATTTTTAGGTTCCATTTTAGGTGTTCTAAATCGTAACAAAGGCCCTAACCAAATGCATCTACCCGAAGACAAACAGCCAACTATTGTATGGGACGCTCAGAAAGGACAATGGGTAAATACTACTGGGGAAGACGAAGGAGATTCTGGTCCTAAGGGACCACCACCCAAGGATTCCGAGCTGAGTGGAGCTCCTCCACCTATGTCAGGAGGTCCTCCCTCGTTGCCTTCGATGCCTCCAAGTCAACATTTCCAAAACCCACCTGCTCCTTCCAATCCCAACATGAGTCTTCCCAACAACGTTAGTTCGCTGCCACCTAATGCTAGCAATCTAAATAGGCAGACAAGTCAAACACCTGCAGTTAGGAATGGTGCTATCCCCAATTCAATGCCTACAATGGGTGGACCTGCGAATAAGTACAAGCAAGCGAAAGGGCTAGGTAAAATATACTTCAATACAAACGAATTTTTATCGAAATTAAGTTATTAACGCGTTTAAATTAACCATTTAGGAATCGGGAAAAAATACGTAAATGCATGGACACAAGAAAATGCTGTGGCTGCAGTTTCATCAGAACCCGTTGTGCCTTTGCCAGGAGGTACAGGTGGTGGTGGATTCGGTCAGCCTAACATTTTCATGCCTGTCGCATCTCCAGTGGGTGGAGATGCACCTACTAGCTTCCTAACGGCATCACTAGAACCCCTTCATTCAAATGAGGTACGATTTCTTATGATTTTTTCTCAATTATAGCCATTTCAACGTTTGAATGTACTTACGTTCATATTGTCTAAACTCTGTTTTGATGACAGGGATCAGACTCACAGCCTGCTGCTCCCCAAATGTTCAACCCAGCGCAGTTTCAGAACCAAAATAATGCTGATTACAGCTTGAATCGTTGATGATAATCCTCATTTAGATGATGCCTTTATGTTAGTAGCTAAAATTTGTTGATCGCATGCATGATACATTTAATATATTATGTTCCAAGTTCCAAAGATTTGTGGATTAATAATTGGTGTTATGAGCTCAGAAGTACATAAATGCCTATATTTTCTGGAAATCGCAGTAGATATACTTAACCTTCATTATAAAAAAATTCTAAGAATAAACATCCCCGACTCTTTTCTTAGATTAATTTTAGAGCACCTGTATCTTGGCGTATTCAAGCATTCAGATATTTCCATGCTGTACCTTTTAGTTTCAAGTATTTTATTGTGATTCTGTAATATAACGTAGTGATTAATGTTAACACGTAGTTTTACAACTTCTGAAAACAGAATTGAAACAAGTGCCGGATATGTGTCAATATAAAGCTTCATACCAATGCAAGTCGTTGGATGAGCACCAGAAATGTATACAGTACTGATTTATCAGGTTATTTGATTTGTTGTACGCTATTAGATAGTTTATGGATATATAAGCTATCGACTAAAAAGTAATTGTCACACGGTTGGTCGCGGGACTCGTAATAAGAATGAAACCTAAATTCTAAGAACCTCTCTGCAAGAATAAAGTTTCAGTTTCATATAACTCATCGATTGTTGTCTCTCTATCCCAAGCATCAATATTGTCACATATCTGAAAGTCGCCAATGCGTCTATCTACAAGAATTATGACCTGTGTAGATTCTATGGCAATGCAATTGCGAGCTAATGATGCGGGATTTTTCCTTCTTGCGTCATTTGGCGAGCTGAGATCGGAGCATTTTTGTACTCGTTGGTCACGACGATGACGACGGATGTGGCTGATAGGAACAACAATGAAGACATAAGTTGTTCAGAAGATCCTGATGATGAAGACCCCTTGAGTCATTCGAAGGTTCCGATTAAGGTTTACTCCGTTACTATTAAAAGCATAACGAAGGGCTTGCGAGTGAATAGAACACTTCGTGCTTTCTTTTTGCAGCCTCGTCGTTGTGTTTCACGATGCAACGGTAACTGCTCTCCTCTCACTTCCGAAGAGATCACAATCAACCATCACTTCAAATTACTAAAACTGTATCACGGGTGCGAAGAATGCGACGCTATCCTTCGAACTACAGATGGTGGCGTTTTCCGAATACATCGAGCAGTTCTTATGGCTGGGTCTGAGTACTTTCGGTAACTACAATCTAGTAATTCATGTGAGGAACTCACTTTGTTGTCAATGCAAATTGGATCTTTGTCTGTAGAGCCTTGTTCACTACCAGCCTTCACACTCACAGCAAGAGAGACATTTTGATTCACGACATTCGAGCCGATTTACTCCAGTTTCTCTTACACTACTTGTACACTCATAAAGTTTCCATTACTAATGAAATTGTACTTCCGGTAAATGAGACTCACAATCCGCCGTCCGGCTACTTTCTCCATTTCGTCAAATTGATCTCTCTTTTGTTCTGAAAGGTTCTCGAGGCAGCAGACTATCTTTCGGTAGTCGCTTTACGAGACGAATGTACCAAATATATAGAGGATAAGATATGTGCTCAGAATGTCCTTAGCATAAGACGCTACTCCAAGTGAGCTTATTAATTTTGTCCTATTGAACGATTTCAATTTTAACTTCCATGGGGTCATTTGACAATACTTTCTCCAGGGAGAGATTCTGTTACAGCCTATGGAAAAGATGCCAAGAGTTCCTTATGCGTAATTTCATAGAAGTTGCTCGAGAAAGTGATGAGCTTCTTGACTTGACTGTTGACGAAGTGTTGGAGATCTTCGGAAATGATGAGCTAAACGTTAAGAATGAAGAAGTCGTGTGGGAAGCAGCCATCCGGTGGGTTGAAAAAGATTCTGAGAACAGAAAGCACAGCATTGTTGAGCTTCTTAAGCAAGTACGAACTGGACTGATGGAGACTCAGTACTTCATGGAGCGGGTCAAAGATCATCCCTACGTTCATGGGAATGAAGGGTGCCGCCCCATTGTAATTGAGACGCTGCGATTTCTATACGACTTGGAAGTGATAACTGAGCGAGATGGCGAGGTGAAAGTCAGTTTTTGTTAAAACTACGTACATCTGTGTTTCTGAGTCCCAATGCAGATTAATAGCTTGTCACCCAATAACAGATACCTACACCGAGCATAGCTAAGCCGAGAATACCTCATGAGATCTTATTCGCATTGGGAGGATGGTCCGGTGGATCTCCAACAAGTTACATCGAGACGTATGACACAAGGTATGTTACCCGATAAGAAGATACTATCTTAATCTTATCCTCACCTCGCATCGTCAGGTTAACTTTGT
>JAQGAC010002093.1:0-11332 GCA_034696585.1 Isotomurus maculatus
TAAGATGTTCCCCAGAACTGTCACACATTCTCGGAGAATTTAGCAGTGTCAAGTGTATCGTTGCATGAAAAGGGATGTCCCACAACCGAATTAACGGACAGTGACAAGGGAAAAGTTTCTGAAGCAGAATAAGTCTTGTTTTAACGAGCCCTTAAAGAATTTCATGAATCTGTATAGAGAGGTTGTTGTAACTCTTCCTACAAGCAACTCATTCCTTTGAACCAAATCAGATAGGTTTTAACTTAAGGGTGGTCACTTTCTCACTACTCGCTGAGTCTCACCTTCTACGACATCCATCATAATGATTATTTTTCGAACAAGCTTTTCTTCAGAGAAAACACACCTCATTCCTTCAATTATTCTTGTCTCATTCGATGTACCACTCTCAATTGTCTCAAATTGCTCTTATCATTTACACTCATCCATATTTGGACTCGTCACAAATATTTCCTTGTCCCGTCTTTCTTCATATTCTTCTCGTTAAATTCAAACCACGCCATATCATTTTGACGTGTGAAATGATTCAACATTCACCAGAGAACTTGTCTCTCACACAAACAATCTGTGTGTAGAGAAGATGATGATGAGGTATGAATTACACGTTAAACAATGTCCCCATTCACCACGATGGATTAGCAATTAGCTTTGTTCACCATTGTGAAACAACCTAAGGAGCTTTTCATCTTGCTTGTCTATTGACTCGTGAGAATTCCATTGATTCCACACTGCGATTAAGGTAAGATGCGTCTAAGAGGATATACATAAATGTATTTTTCAACTCCATACTGAGAATTCCGTGGATTTCACACTCGATTCGTGTTAGAAGAAAAAGCGAGAGAGGAAGGAAGGCTGTGGGCATTGTATTCAAGGATCATCGTATTAAGACTTAAATACACGAAGTGTAGTGACAAGCCCGTATGAAAAGCGATTTTCTTGTGCTTTCGGTTTCCTTTCCTGCTGTTGTTTTCTCTAAAATATGTACAAGCAACGAATAATACACTCTCACGGCTTTACTTAAAGGGAAAGAATGTGTTTTGTCCGTAAAATTAAATAATATTCCAGCAGGAGTAGTGAGTCCGTTCGGTCTGCCACACGGTTGGCTCACAGAGAGATGAGATTATGCTCCAAGATTGAGATGGGATTTCTTCTTCTTCGCCAGACAGCTTGACTTTTACATATAAGAAGATCCTCGACAAAAAACCTGTGATGATAATGTATCAATTTAAAAACGGTGGTTTCGATCTCTCTCACTTATTTCTTACGAGCCACGGAGTCTCAAAGGGCACTTTAGGCCAATGAATAATTCAAGAGGGATGTTTTTATGGGAAATGTTGAAAGGATTCCAATAGAATTAATAAAAGTCACGATGAGCACAGATGGCCATCATTCCATGGGCATTACATAATCCGTACCTTAACCCTTTCGAAGAGGTACACTTTATAGATTACGGGGATATAGTGTGAGGAATGTGAAAAATTTGCGCAGCAAGAGCGGCTTTTCCTTTGGCCAGGTCAAAGGGGAGTCTGAGACCCCCAACTTTAGCACTCCCTGCTGACTCCCCAGCTCATAAATCGCTGCCCTCAACGCCACGCATATCATCACCGCCGCGTGTGCTTCTACATTCATTATTTTCGCACCTCACTCTCTCAAGATCTACATGAACTGGACATCATTTCACTGATTCAAACCCACCAGACATTCTGGCTCCTTCCTCTCTCCTTTCCAGGCAACACCAACAAGAACTTTTACTCATCTGTCAGAACTTATTCGGAATCCAATCTCAAAGTAATCATATCAATCACCAGAGAGCCGGCTTCCATGAAAGATATCTTTAAGCCTCGGGAACAGCTATGAACATCTTTTTGTTTTGGCAAACTGATCGTGTAATTGGCCACACGAATTTGCATAATTAAACAATCTTCGAAGTTTACATAACATTCAGCACGATGAGATCTTGTACGCCCGACTTGCATAAAGAATTACAGATTAAGTAGAGATACAGGGAGTGTGTGTGATGTGCCGAGAACATGGGAGATTAAACAAGCGGGGTTATGTGATACACTTAAAAAGGTTAATTTGCATAGGAATCTCTCTTAATCCGTTAGAAGAGTCCACGGAAAGACAGATAGTTTACATTTTTACATAAGACGCAAGTTTATCCTGAATGTCTTTTCATTCTTTGAAGTCAAAATAGTCTCGGTTAAGTTGACGGTAAGACGGCAGAATGCTTTTGAAGTTGACGTTGAGTGAGAGCAGAGGCTGAGATTCATTCTCTCATAAATGGACACTCATTGTTCCCTGACTGACTGATGACTTCTTTTCGGAGCAGTGTTTATTAATGGGAATCATAATGGGTTGTGTTGTGTGGCTCACACAGAATAAATAAATACGACCACGACGACGATTGACTTGTTGTAAGTAGAGAGAGAAGTCGGCTTCCCTTTTATCAATTTTTGGATACTCTGCAAGAGCAAATAAACACTGTGTCAATCATGTAAAAGTGAGTTCAACTCGTTCTCACACACACACACGGAATTTACTATCTCAATCTGTTGGATTCAAAGTATTTCAAAGGGAATTGGTACACGGACGAATGAAAGGAAGAATGTTCATGAATGTACAATGTCTGTGGAGGTGTCAATCCAACCAAAAATCATAACTATTGTAGTCAGCAGCGGCATTTAATCTTAAAAGGCTCATACAAGGAAGGAATCACATCATCTTGATATAAAAAATCTCCAACAGGTACACTCCGATCCACCTGAGATACCTTAAGTCAACTTCTTCGAGCCCTCCGATTCAAATTCCTCCCTGAATCATCATTTCTCTCTCTCTCTCTCTCCCTTCTTCTTCACTAACCTTAAGTTTCAAATCCTTCCTAAACTTTTCCCATTTTGTTCAGCAACTTAACCCATTTAAAGTATTGAACTCATCTTACACTAATATCTCTCGTTCGATTACCCGTTAACTCTGAACTAATCTGGTAAAGTCATCCAATCTCTGAATATCTTAGACACACAAATCCTTGTTTCATTTCTTAATCTCCTTGTCTTTCTGCTTGAAAGACCGCAGAGTGGCCAAGATCTCATGTCTCTCTCCCGTATTTCCCAAGATACACACACTGGTATTATTTCAGATACAACCCAAAAATTAAGGTTGTTTTTACAATGAAACTCGACCACTGAGAGTACATGACAATGTATCATTACTGGTTGCATTGTGCTAACACGTCTTTTGTAGGAATAAGAGAAGTAGATGATGATATTCAATTTGGCTTTCTCCGCCTCCTTCCATTTGAGCCCTTTTCTTTGATGGAGATCTTTAACGATAAGAAAGTCCTTTGAGCAAATACATCTCCTCACAGCATAAGCCAAGAAGAACTCTCCGTCAGGATTTTTTATGCCCTACCCTTCCTACTCCTCTCTCTCTCTTTTATTGAAATGAGCCGACAAATGTTTTGTAAAGGTAGCAATTATGTGTCAATTATCTCCTCCGTACTAAATAATTAATTTTTATTTATTTCTCCACTCAAGCCGAGCGCAGAGTTGAGTGACAGGCCGAAATGCGAGTATATATGGATGGACGTGTGTGACGTGGCACTTCCAATTTACTTCCTATTTTTCATAATTACATGATTACGGTAAGCAGTCAAAGAGCAAGACAACCATGCTGAGAGATTGCTCCTGCTTTTTATTAATCCAATTACTTTCCATCTCACTGCATCTCGTGTCTCACTACCAATCAATTTTGATATCTCGCAAGATTTCTTTGTTATAGAATAGCCGTTCCACCCTTTCAGTGTTGATCGCATTGGTTGGCTAACTTATTTCTTAAGATTAGCGAGGTATTTTTTCACCTAATCTTGTAACTAGAATGTAGGAGCTAAAAAATTAGAGGTAAAAGAACTAATATCAAGTCTGCATGAGATCATTAAGGCTTACGGAATAATATGCCTTCCAGACTGGAAACTGACGTCTTGAGTACCCACAATATTGACAGAAGTCATTACTATCAAATAATACTAACAGTTCATTGTAAAGCTCAGACAGAAATGATGATTAGAGTTGACTCGAGGAAAGACACACGGATCTATTAATCATACTATCCGTGGTGGAGAGTCGGTTCTTGAGATAATTAGTAAACAGCGGATCCTCTTGTTAAATCAAGTGACACTGCAGGATCCTTTTCACAAGTTCATCTGGAGATCCACTTCATCTCCCAAGACACTTCCTACCTTCTTCTTCCGCTCCTCCATTGTTTATTGTTGCAAGTCACAAAAATTAAAAACATCTCCAGACTCTCCACGCAGACAAATTACAGACCAACTTTTATATTAAGCCTCAAATTCGTCTCCGTTTTTAGATGCAATTGAATAGCTTAATGCTACTACACAGGCTTGAGGCTGTAGGAGAAAATAGGCTTTCTTTTTCTCAGTTCGCTGCACAGGCATATCTGTAAGCATCAATCCTTCAATGTTTAAAACACACACTAGACTGGAAGAAAACTACACTCACACACACACACATAATTCGGTAATATTCATTTTGTTATGCAAACAGGTACGTGTATGGAAATGCTGGTGGTACACAACAACTTACGGTAAAGGGAATGAAAGGAGAATGAAAAACATTCGAAAAATATGAAAACAAAGATGCACTTTGACTTTGATGGATTGCTCATGCGGTACTTACTTTTTGCCAAAGACAAAAATATTTTATTCTTTGACTCTTTTGTGTTCAACATGGATTTCGCCCATCCGTCTCAATCCATGCAAATGATGGATTAGACCTTCTTCCACACCTCTTGCCTCTCAAATCTCCACATTCTCTCATATTATGTCTTATCTCATATGAAATCGCTTATCATATTTTCATAAGGGTAAATTTTGTATTTTAGGAAGGAACCACATTGTATACAACACTTACATGAACTCTTCTCAAGGGCAACTTGCTTTGCCCTTACAGATCTCTAAGTTATTAGGTTACATCCTTCTTTAACAAGAAAAGTCAGATTTAGTACTTCACTTTCTCATTCTCTCTCTCTTGAGACTTGGAGCTGGAAAATAACTCGTTGCTTTTCAACAAGCAAAATTCGTTCTGAGAAAGGATTCAAAATTTTTTGCTATAAAATCGCTCAATTCCATGAATAAGAAGATTGGTCGACCCCATCGAGCGATTGAAATGTTTTCCCAAAAAGTAATATAAATGTCAAATGGTGCAATTTGAAAAGCCACCACCCGAAGGGTCCTTCTTGTCATAAAGTTTTACATTCTACACGGACCCTTGGGAGGGTGCGTGCGGTTTTTATTGCCGGTTAATCGGCTCAAAACACCACCAGAAGAAAGATCCCTACGAATTTCTAAAAGGAAATTGAAATGTCAAATGTCACACACAATGGGTAGGAGCAGCAGCAGTAGCATCTGAGGGAGAGTCGAGCGCTATTAAGTGCAAAAAATATTGCTTTCTTCCATGTTTTAAAATTCTATTGCTCTTGCTCTATAAATCTAGCAAGTATTTTATACTCCCTGACCCTGATTTATATTTATTTCTCTTTATAGTGATGCCCATCTATACACCATTTGAGTCTTTTACATCTCCACAACTTCATTTTCCGTGTCATGTCTCACACTTTGCATTAATTGAAAAAAATGTTCCTGAATGGGCGTGACACTCGGAATAAAATGCTCATCAGTCAAGCTAGCCCTCATTTCGATTTTCGATTGCGAATCAACTCCGTAAATGCCTCGTTCTCACGTTCATCTCGAGTCCAAAATCCAATTGTTCTTTGATGTATGGGCGTTCTTCTCGCTGTTTTTCTCTTTAACCAACTTTCCAACTTTAAAGTTTGCACAATAACCTCCCCACATGTGTGTGTGTGTGTTAGAAAGGGTTCTTTACCGAATCCCGAGGTGTCCAAGCATCCAAAACATTTTCAAAATATTCTCATGCTCAGCTTGACTTGGTCTCATCGATCCTTTTGTCCATAAAAGCCCTTTACTGGTGGCTGGTAGGCAGACTGCATTGTTACACACATTCCCCATCAAAACTTTCCTACTCTCTCAAGATGAGTGATTCAATCAAGTCAAAAGTTGGTTCAACCCATTCAGAATTTAATTGAGCTCCAGCAAAAAACAACCAAGTACACACACAAAGCGTCAAAATAAAACTTTCGGTTGACACTTCATTTGTTATGTGTATCTGCATAGTTTTCCCTACGTTTCCTATTTGGTTCGAAAAAGGGTCACACTGCAAGTCACACTGGATAACCTCTCTGTCAATTTTTATGGTGAATTGAATGATCTCCATCTCCGTCAAGTCTCGCTCTCGCTGTGCCATTTATTTCAACAAACGACATTACAATTTGTAATGCAAATACACACAATTCCTATTGTTTTCTGGGGTCCCTTCATCTCTTTCATGGTGGACAATGGGTTACGGTTTGGTTTTGTTCCTCTCACAGGAAACTACAGGCTGCTGCTCCAATACGAATATAAAGTCGAAGGGTATTCAGCTTGAAAAGCTTATTGCTTTGCTTTATGCGCGTATATTCCACCAGGTCCTGAGCTTCAGCAGCAGCCTTGACTAAAGAAGAAGATAACAACAAGCTCATCTTGCAAATCGCCTATTCCGAAGTGATTACAACTAAACACAAGAAGTCCTCCCTGTGGGGAGCGTGTCCAGTGGAAGATGAAAAGTCCATCTGCTGCTGGTCCTCTGTCTTCTTGTCCATCCTTTACGTAATTGAGTCTTGTCTTGACTCTTGATCAATCTCCCACCTGAGATTTGGCCAAATGGAAGAAAGAGGAATAATAAATCCTCCTCGTGCTTTGTATCATCGAGTCCTGGTGGACAAAGGAAAGGTCAGAAAGCAAAGTTTTTTGGAAGTACAAATCCATCTCTATAAAAGTCCTCCTGGGGGTCCCTTTGCCTGCCAAGAAGGGAAATCTCTCTCTCTTCATGGAAAGACGAATCGTTGTTCCTTGTTGTCACTTTCATTAAGCCCTTATAGAATAGTTCGTAGCTTTTTGGGGAGTCCCGTGGGACTTCATTTGGATCCCGTTTCTCTCCATTCATTCACGATGTCTCAATTCACATACAATTTACAATACTAACCACCATAACATATGTACACATCCTACACGGATCCACTTTCAGCCACTAATAATCCTACAGTCCTATGTTGTTTCACAAATCATGTAAGTAGGGAGGATTCATGTTCAAAATAATTGTAATTTGTGTCTATGGACTTTTATTGCTTGCCCTTTTGCTTCACTTCATCTCGCGTATCAGTCCTCCGATCTCCCAACTTTAACTGCATAATCAAGAGATGAACCTTCTCACGTTTCATTATGCCTGCTTCTCATTCAATCGATTCATTCACAAATAATCAACAGTTTCACATTTCTTATTTCCTCTTATGGGAATACACCCAGTAGCTTCGATTACTTATTTATTATTATTGTCTATTGTTAGTTCCTCATTTTTAGTTTATGAATTATGATTCTGGGAATCACTAAAACGAGGAAACTTTCGATATAAAAACCTGTGGAATAGTGTCTGTCTTACGGTGATAGCTTGAAATTAAAGTGATTGAATAATTTAAAGATAACAGGTGGAAGATTCGTCCGTCATTTCGTCATCCACATTGAATACTCAGTGACAAACTGTATTGATTTTAATTCTTGCAAAATATGATGGATTATGAAACACACGATAATGTAGTAATGTGCTAAACAATCAAGAATTAAACAATGTGCGAGAGATTATAAACTTTTAAATTCTAGTCCAACTAGGAGAATTCTTAAGATAATTTCTGCTGATAAATTAGTCACCAGGCCTATGATGGAAAATATTATCACACAACTCATCATCGCCAAGACATGGACAACACAGCAACCGGTTGAGCATTTGGCCGACCTCATCTGTCCATTGAATGGCAGGCGAAGTACGTGATTCGCGTCCAAATCGCGTAAAATCCCATAATATTTACATGCAAAACTTCTCAATCTGTTTCTCGTGGCAGTCCTCCTCTCTGTCTCCGAAGTACACATACAAGAAGATGTTAATCAAGTTCCCCAACAAGCTCCAAAGTCGTGCAACATTCAACTCTTTAATCTCTTGCTTGACTATAATATACGTAACGCCTTGCCATAATTAATGAACTACTGCGTGCTTCCCTCTGCCTCCTTAATTCCTCCTCCTCCTTCTGTGTCATTCCGACAGAGATTAATCGCAGGTTAAAAAGAGAAAATTAGGGTGCTCTTGTTTCACCGACTCACAAAAGTCTCCTTCAAAAACCGTTTAAATTTAAAATAGACCAAGGAGAGACACATGTCACACATTAGATTTCATGAATCAACCACAAATGAGAATAAATTAAAGAGTCCGAGACTCTGGATGATAAATGACTTTGATAAGAGAGTTTTTTCATTTTTACGCTCTTACAAAAGTCACCCAACCCATATACAACAGCAGATAGCAATAGAGCCATTATTATTATTGCAATGTGGACTATTCGACAAGCTTTCCCCCATCTGAACGAGACCAAGTTGATAAATATTTGTGATTGTTTGTACAGGCAGAAATTGACAATGAAGCTGTCGTGTATTTTTGCTTTTTGACATGAATGCAAAGGCGAAGAAGGGTCCCTTATGGAACAACTCTATACGGATGGAGAGATGTCGTTCCTTAATTTTTCGTGTCCCTTCTCGCCCAGTCTCAATTGTGTCGAAGTGTGAATGAGCGAAGCAAAAACGGGTCTCTGTACCTTTTGTTAAATTAACCGTATTGGTAGCTCTGATGCTCCATGACTGCTGGTTTACCAGCAGACTTACTAAAGGCTACCCTTCATCATCATGAATTCATGATCCGCTTTCCTTACACAACATAAATATTTAGAGGGGCCTTTAGCGGCTACCATACACAATGAGTCTCTTTAGAAGAATCTGTCTTGCTATTCGCATTAGTCTATACAGATCATGATATAATATAGCACTACTCATTTATTCACATAAGACCAAAATGAATTTCAGGTAGGCCAACAACCAAAAACATGAGAAAGAGAGAAGGACATGAGAGAAGAATGGGAGGAGACCTTTCATTTGGGACAACTTCATTCCGGACCCCAAAACTTTCTTCGCAAAGCGTGAAATCGGATTTCGAGAATTCTCAGAGTCAAATCAACCCATCTTTCAGGACTTTTTTATCCACCCAAGTTTTTCTAGCCTTTTTACGTCCTTCTAAATTCTAAAAGAGATGTAACAGGAAATGGAGGCCCTACGAAACACACACACACATTTAGGCCCAGCGATGAACACCAGACTTATTATGAAAGGCTTTGTGGAGATTGCGTCTTACATGTCAAGATTGTCACTCATTTCAACAACAAAAATGTTGATCATTTGAGGAATACATTTAGCTTCACAGTCAGATGAGCTTGAACTGAGCTTTTGACTGAGTCTGAGGTTATATTTTTTACAGTCAACTATTAAACTCGTTCTGGAAGTTAAATAAGCCTCTGTACAGTCGTCATCGTGTAAGTGAACCCTTCGATCGAATGGATTGAATTTGTATTATAAGCAGAGCTCCTAAGTAGGTGCGGCATAATTTGATACGAGCAAAGGATCGAGAGATGATGATGATGACATGTAAATGAGACACCTGCTCAGGCTCAGAGGAACAAATTAATCCACAATCCACATTGCTCAGTTGATGGTGAGCCCACTGGTCTCTGTTCTCTGTGAATAAATCATCGATGAGCGAGGAATGCGTTAAGAAATCCCTCGTGGTATTTCTCGCAGCTTAAGACGGTGGAAGGCAGGAGAGCTGTAGGTGAGATTAAGTGGATCCAATTAATAACGGGATGGCTCAATTGAAATAAGCGAGCGTGTGATTTCCCGAGGCACAACGAACTAAATGTAAATCCTCCGGTGAAAAATGGTCTGACAAATGTCCTGAAGTTTTTGCTCCTTGCCCACTGGGCGGTCATACACACTCTCTCCTCTTCTATTCCTCGCATTTTATGACTTCATTTAGAAACAACAGATTTTTACAACATTTCCCATCAAAACATCATCATCATCAAGTCTCAAGAAGCTGAGCTGAGATGATCTTATTCAGTCGTGGATTTTCTCAGGCCAAGAGGATCGTGAGACTACCCAGTAGGGACCCTCTGTCACTCACCCATCCTGTCAGTCAACGCAGGTCGGGGTGCCATCCCTTTTATTGCTTTCTCAGCCCAACAAACAATTAAAACGGTGGACGAGCCTCATCAAGTCATAAATTACCCCAGAGAGTCCGGACGACTTGTTCCTTCACCGATTCACCAGCTAAGGTGATGGACTTCATTTGTCAGAAGACGAGAACACCCCTGCAGATTCATCCAAGTCAAGTGCCATCAATATGATCATCAAAGTTACGTTTTTATGACACTCTGCCCTCATGCCACCATCCGAGAAGCGTGCCCACACACACCAGGACGAGAGTCTCACACAACTCAGTACTCTTCACTCTAGAAAAATCTCAATAAAAACTAAAATTAGAACAAGACTCTTTGGTCACTGAACTTCCTGAGCTATTAGAAACAGAGGTAAAGAATGGAGGACCGAAATAGCCGGAATTACTATACGAACCGTTTATTGCCAGTAAAAGCAAAAGTAACAATGTAATTTGAATTCAGTGTAATTTGAAGAGTGTATATGCGATCTGCAGCCTTCTTCTTCTCTGCATGTCATGTAAGTGGAAAATATTTTCCACGTAATCCTCTTAAGTCGTACAGTAGATTCGCCACAAAATGTGTGATTAAGTTCATCACAGCATTGAGGATTGGAAGGATGATTGAATTGTGAAGTGGCTTAAAAAAGAAGCCATGTTAGGACAGATAAATGTCTAGAGAATCCTTAAAAAAGGACGCTTCATGGATGCTAAGAAGATAAGATGTTCACGAGTATATTTGTATCAACAGGATTACCCGAAGACCGACAAGGGATGAAGAGATGCAGGTGGGGAATAACATTATTCTTCACAGAGACTTTGCATTTAATTCCAAATCGTCTACTCGTACAACCTTAGTAGTGAGCGGATTAAGATTTTTGACACTTTTTGTGTCATCAAATAATAATAATACGGTCCCTTCCATCCATCGCTCTCTCACTTACAATTGTCCTCCATAGGGATGCACTAAAATGTACATAATCCCACAATTACCATAATTGGGTTGGGTGGTGCGTGCAATGGAGAAATCAAGATGTGAACAACTTTACGAGCCATTAAGAAACGTACAATAGCCACAGCAAGGAGATTCTAAATTCTTCCTCTACTGTTTGACTCCCTTT
>JAQGAC010002094.1:0-11330 GCA_034696585.1 Isotomurus maculatus
TCCCTCGGGGTCACCAACTACCGCAATGAGAATGAGGATAACGTCATCTCAGCAATTAATCGAATTGCTTCTCGATTGACTTTCTATAAGAAACGAGTATGTAGGGACTCTTTAATTCATCTTCCTTGTTCACCTCCGAGGAATATCCGTGTTGTTCTTCCAGTTGCTGCCACTTCCGACGCAGATGCGTGAGGACTTCTGCGCTTATTCGACAGGCCATCGAACTGTCTGCGACGACAGGAAGGGCGTCTGTGTTGACTGCTCCAAAGTTTCCGTAGGAAATGATGACCTATTTGAGGCCTGCAATATTCAGGTAACAAGTAAAATTATAGTGAATTTAATTAAGGTCGATTTTTGAGTCGTTATTTACAGGAAGGAGTGACTGACCCTCCATTTTTACACGAAGGAGAGACTCTCTATGAATCCATTAAAGGATGGCTCATCCAGATTTCCCACACACACTCAAAATTACGAGGAGACGCGTGTAACGCCACTGGAAAGCAGACGCTGGCGATGTCGAAAATGCGGAAGTTCTTCGCCTCATTTCTCCACCGCCTTCCGAAGGACGCAGAGTCAAAGTCGGAGTGGCTGGAGGAATGGGAGGTCATCAGAGTTCACTTCAATGAAGAGAAGCTGGAGGGAGTGAAGGAACTCCTCGATGGATTTATAGACGAGGACGCGAATTCTGTCTTCTGCAGTCCTGTGGAGGGGGACATGTGGGAGGAGTTTCCTGTGGGGAAACAAGGCGACAGACTCGTTTGTGGAGAGGAAGGTTTCTGCGTCTGGTGCAAAAATGACAACAAAACTGAGCTGAGGTTGGTTCTCCACTAATTGAAACTCAATCTTGCGATTTATAATCCGAATTGTTTCTGTTCCTCAGGTTCACAAGTGGCCCATTAAAAGAGGCCTGTCAGGAGTTGGGGATTAAAATTTAATGTAACCTCTGGTTTACGTTTATATTTATTGGGGAATTCTGGATTATGATAATAAATTTTAATTAATGAAACATATATAGTTAATGAGTCAACTCACTATTATTATTATCATTCTCCGCAAAGTTTTTACATTTTGCGATAATTATTGCACCATTTCTCGAAGCGTACAACCTAACTGAATAGTTATGTTCCATCGATTTGAGATAATATTTTCCGAGCAACTTTAATCAGGCTTTATTAGATACGTTTGAAACCCCAGTTTTATGATTACATTACTAATTTGGTAATAGAAGAAAGACATTAAGGCCAATAAAACGTTTGTTGATTGTATTCCTCGAAATTCATGAATACTGAAATCAAATTTATGGGTTAATTAAAGAATTCTATGTATTACGCGACGATGATTTCCATCGTATTAGTCAACTTTTGAAAACCTAATTTCATCAACATTTTCAATTTCGTTAGGTTTCAATTCAGTCAAACCAAATAACCACAGCTCTAAGCAACTAAACTTACTAACAGGCATCTTTTCATTAAGTGACCCTTTTATCCTAAGCAATGACCTACAGACTTACGTCAAGCAAAATTACTGTTGAAAGCAAAGGGAACAATACACTTAATAGAATCTGCCTGTCAAGTAGGGACCTTGAAATTAGTTGAATTGAACAGTATCAAAGCAACAAACTCCTCAGGTTAAAATTCACAACGATTACGATTTGATGCTTAATCTTACCTAAAACACATAACAGAAGATGTAAATGAAGCGGACAAAACCTTGCGCAGATCAAGATGTTTTTAGGTTTTCCATTTATTTTTCTAGAAAGCTTTGAAAATCAAATACAGTAAAAAATTCACAAAAAAAATATATTATTTGTTTGCGACAAATCAAAGAAACAAAAAAATTAAAATCAATGAACAATTAAAAATCTAAAAACGTCTTGATCTATGCAAGGGTCTCACCTTTAAAAAGAGCTATTCCACTTCCTGCTAGCATTAATAGCCACCGAGGAGATACCTGATTTGTAAAGCAAAATCAACGTCAAATGTTGGTTCGTTGCCGAACTTTGTTGGGTAGGATGCAGAAAGATTGTGAAATAACAAAGATCTCGGTAAGAAGTTCATCTTTGGGTTGATGGACAGAGCTTTACTTAAAAGTTGATACACAGGGAGGGAATTACGATTAATAAGGTTGCATAAAGTAAAGTTTCAAATAGTTGCCAGGCACGATCTAATACCTCAAATTTGTTAGTTTTAACACAAGTTGATTGTTAGTGAGCTACTATAAAGTTAATTGAAAAGTTCAATTAGTTTTTCAAACTTCTAAGGGGAGCTGGTAATCTCAAATACTGTCACTTGCATGGCTTTTGTCTAATGAGACTGAGTTGCTTGGAATGCATTGCTATGCAAGTCCAACGGGATTTGCAACGCTGAACTTGGTTACGCAGCCGAAAGGAAATGAGAGTGTAAAGGAGCATTGGCAATTCACAGAAAAGCAGAGAAGGAGCGAATTGAGATGAATTGTATTCGTGGATATTCGGATGCCTCATTCATACTTGTTGTTCCTCTTGCTACCTGTGCGGTTTCAATTTACTGAGCTTAGTGCAGGTTTCAGTGTAAATTATTTAAGCTGTACAGGTTAATCTAGTAATTTGTGCTTCCCTGCATGAATCAGTTGCAGACTGTCTTTACAATACCATTGAAATAAATTTAAGACTGATTCTTTTCTTAGTATTAATTATGCACTTTCACATTTTCCTTGCACAATAAAGGTTTCATAACCAACGAATTCTGTTCCATCTTGGCACATAAAGTATTTCTAAAAGTTAATTGTTTGCAAGTGGTATGGTGATGACGTAATGAGCTGTATGCTTGTTTCTGACAGATTGCGAGAAATCTCATTTTCCCTCATTATACTGATAAGTGATAAGGCTTAAGTATCCTTAAATAAGGAAACAGTAGAGGAAACCCCTGAGGTTGAAGGTTGCTTCTGTCTCACGTACTCAGCTTCATTGAAGGGCGCAATTAAGCATATCAAAATATTAGTATTTACTAATGATACATTTCCCTTACTGGGAGACTCCAAAATAATTAAATTAATTTTATACTTTTCGTTTAGTTCACTGCAGAACTCAAACATCAGTTGGAAGAAATTTTATTATATTTAGCAATACGAATTGTGCTATTTTACACAATTTTTTTAGACCTAAGTTTGCACCGGAAAGCAATATATTATCAGCACAGAACTTTTAAGACTGTTAAGGTGTGATTATTTGCACCTTCAAGTTTCGTAAAATGTAGGTTGTCAAGATTATCAGACAACAATATTATTTGGGTCATCACCACTGAGGTTTTTCCAGGAATTATTTGCGTATGTTCGCTTTCCAGTCTGAATCCCTTCAACTGTAATCCTTATCCACAATTGGGTTTAGATTAGATCTTGTGAGAGTGAACAAATAACGACAAATTACAGATTTCACTTTCCTTCATTTCTACCAAGGTGAACAGAAGAAGAGTTCCTTTTTTACTTCACAGTTCAACAACGATTTCAAATCAAGCTCCCCTTAATTATGGCATGTCGTATTTTGGGAAACATTTTGGGAATTTTATTGCTTAGCACCTTCTCATTAGGCAGCAATTTAACTGCAATACGTGTGAACGATAAGCTCCCTAGTCCCATGAACGAGATGAGTCTATTCTACGACGGAATTTCTGACTTCATTTATCTTTTTGGAGGGAATAACGAAACGAATTCAGTGGACTCCATTCTACGCTTCGATATTTCAAATGAAGTCATTGAAGGCATTGCAAAAATGCCATTTAGCAGTCATTCTTCTGCAGGTGTGCACGATTCCGAAAGTGATCTTTTTTATTTCAATGCTGTGAATAGGGACGTTTATAAATTTCAAACAACTAACAACATCATTACAAAGATTGGAAGTCTTACGAATTTCCCCCTGCAGTCTGCGTCAGCTAAGAACTCCGCAGGGAATGTGTTGATATTTGGGGGAACTTTAATCGGAAGCAGTATCATAGAGGTACACATCGAGTCTGAAACTGTGACGTCCGAAGTTGTGGGGCGGATTTCTGAACCGTATCATCACACTGTTTGTGTACAGGTAGGTTTTCAAATCAACACTTACATATACCAATACTTGTCTGGTGCAAGATTTGGTGTCCGAAACATGCGGCTTTTATTGATTGATATTTGATTTTGAAATTCAGCTTGCAAACAATACGGCTCTGATATTTGGAAGCAACGGTAGAGTGCCATACATAACCTTGAATCTTGAGACGTTGGAATCTAGGAACGTCGGAACAAATGGATTTCCTCAGTTCGTATTTGGGATGACAGTAACAAGTGACCGAGGCTATGTTTATGTTTTTGGGGAGAGATCGAACCCTATCTTAAGAAATGGAATTATTCGACTGGAACTGGCAACAAATTCATGGGAATTTATTTCCATTGATAATTTTCTTTCTGATCAAAGTTCTCTCTACTATGGGGCCCCTGAGGTTGTGTGGGTAGAAAAACAAAACCGAATTTACATGTTCGGAGGCCGTTTGCAAAATTCAAGTGGTGTCTACTATCTTGATGATATTTGGTACCTTGACCTAAGCCCTTTAGACCCTGTCTACTGAGAAGCACTTTCGAATAACCATTATGCTACATTGTTTTTTCGAATATTTGGAAATTAATTTTAATTTTCTTAGGAAAGCCAGAAGAAATATATTCACGTTTCAACAACTGTAGCTGTTCAAAATTGCAAAATAATAAACCACACTGAGCAAAAGAAAAGAAATTCATGTGTGATGAAGGAACTGTGGAGTCAATATTTGTGATTATGTATTGGTAGAAAACAGTTCAGTAACACAGATGAGACGTTGAAAAAAGTCGTATATATTTTATTTAAGGTCAGTTGTTGTTAAATTTATCAACATAATTCATTGCGAAGGTCAAATAGGAGAATATTGGCTGGAACTTCTGATACAAGTCGCAATCCCCAGGACTACAGAAAATATGACAAGGATCTTCATTGCGGACCAAGTGGGGGTTTCTTTAATTCCTCCAATTTATTTAGCTGAAGACGCGAAAGACCTTCAATAACTCCCCGTAATTATTAGTATTTGTTGTTAAGTACTTAAATCCAAGTACTGCTTTTGAATCTGTGTTCAAATAAATTTGCTGTCGAGCTTTTATCTGACTTATTTTAATGATAATCGCGGGGATCGGATCGGTTTCGTTTTTGCATCCGGATTCTGAAGCAGAACCACTGCACATGTGTTGTTTATTTTTTACTTCATTCAGATATTGGTGGGGGTGTACTGGCGTGAACTGCTCAATGGAAGTGCTCTGTCTGTACGTGTGTGTGACAGCGTTTGCATTTATCTCAGAAACGTGAAGACTTTTTCAAATTTTATTTTCGGAAACCTATTCAGCACGGTTCGAAGGTGAACAAGTGTATTTTTTACTCGGTAGGTCATACAGGCCAAGTAGGGGGTCACATTTTATGATTATTAGGGCGTGTTTGGAGTCGAACTGTCAGAACCTTCGGCTCAGTTTGTGCGAATAGTTGCACTTGTTTATTACTACTCTTACTGGACCCTAGTCCAAGCAGTGTAACGACATTCATGGGAATTCTTTTATGCACTTGCACTAGTCATATTGTGTGGCGTCAAATACATGCATTTGTGACAAAACGAATGGACTTGGACCTAACACCTTGCTTACTTCAGATTTCCCAGTGCACTTACATGGGATGTTCGTTAATATTTCAGAAATTGATTCTTGATTGTACTAACCACTAACTATTCTCAATAGCTACACAGTTCACACTCCTTGGTTACACCTGTTTGAAACAGTTTATTGGTTCCACTATCTCTTTCATTCAATCCGGGACACGCTTCAAGTCATCTGACCTTTTTGTTATTTGCATCTGCAGGTTTTGACCATGAAGAATAATGCCACGTCAATAATAAAGGTTGTCATGATTATCAATAGACAACAATAAAATTTGGGTGATCATCGCTTACGTCCTTCCATGAGTTGTTTGACTATGCTCACTTTCAGGTTTGAATAATTCCACTTGTAAGTCTTATCAACTAATGGGTTTAGATTACAACTTTTGATTATGTACAAATAATGATGCGCATCAGTTTTTACTTAGCTTCATTTGTAGAAAGATGAAGAGTAGAACAGACGCTTTTACTTGTTGGTAGAATAGTGTTTGAAAATCAAAGTCTTTTTTTGCAATAATGGCGTGTCGCATGGTAGGAAACATTGTGGGAGTTCTATTGCTTATCGCCTTCTCTATAGCCAGCAATTTAACTGAAAATCTTGTGAACGATAAGCGTCCAGATGGCACGTACGGAACGAGTGTATTCTACGATGGAGTGTCTGATTTCATGTACCTTTTCGGAGGTAGTAATGGTTACAATCGAATGGAGTCCATTCTACGCTTCAATATTTTAACTGAAAATATTGAACGCATTGGGAAAATGCCGAGAGGCGGTACTTATTCTCCAGATGTGCAAGCTTTTGAAAGTGATCTTATTTATTTCAACGGGGTGTATAAGGACGTCTATAAATTGGAAATAGCTAACAACACAGTTACAAAGATTGGAAATCTTACAGAATACCCATTCTGGTCTGCATCAGCTAAGAACTCCGCAGGACATATGTAGAAGCAAAAAAGGCCCGTCATATGACGGGTACGAGACCAACAAAAATAATTCACCTGAAACTCAAGAATTCGCAAATGTTGGTGTTAATGAGGCCTTGCGAATTCTAGAGTTTCAGGTGAATTATTTTTGTTGGTCTCGTAGCCGTCATATGACGGGGTCTTTTTTGCTAGTTGTTGTAGTACTTTTATCTTAAATCAGTAATAAATTGTAACATAACCCGTTAAGTAAATTGTTAGTATTCATGTCATTGACAGACTGTTTTTGTCCATTAACGTGAAATTACAATTCTTCAAGCCAATTTTGTGTGCGTGTGCCCCTGATGGGCCCATTATCACCCTGCCTTCTCGGTCCTATACGTTATAAACCTCTGCATATTATGTTCAGCAAAGGCAATCAAGTGGCTACACAAACAAAAGGAAGCTCCCATTCACCCAGTTGAAGGTCCCGTATTAGGGAAGATAGGAATGTTTCAAATCGATCCTGGCGTTGCGTAATGTGGCGGCTTTGCACTTAATCCAAGATATAATAGACACCTGTGGCACAGTCCGCACAGTATTATACTTAGTTGCAGAAGTGTGAAAATATTGAAATAATTGTTGTATCATGTAATTCCACTCACGCTGATATCTTCAAGTACACATTCTACCCATGGTTAAGGGCCTATTAGGGTGCGTGTTTTTGATTCCAGGCTGGATTCTGTTATGATCATAATTGTCGAATCTCCGTAGCTCGTCTATATCAGTTAGATAAGCCACCAGCTGCGTCATCATTAAGGTGTGTGAAATGAAGGTTCAATCAGTGGATTGTTGTTGTTGGCAAATGACCCTCGGTTTGCTTATCTGAAAAGCAAATGACATCTTTTTTACAAGAAATGTAGCCGAGTTCCATTACTGGAGAGTACTTCAGCTGCCATAACGTACGTAGTATATAAACGGGCCAACAGTGATCGCGGCCAACAGTCGTGGCCAAAAGCCAATCAAACGAAGGGTTGGTATCACAGGTAGATATTAATAATTGCAGTATCCTTATGGAGTGTTTGGAAGTATGGCCAAATTTATGGTAAGGTGATGGGGTTCGAAGTTGAAGGGTCACTCGCAGTTAAGAATGAATCGTGGGCCAGTAGTTGGTATCCCCTCCAATAACTGCTGTTGTCGTATTCACACTATTCACTTACTTCAGTTCTGGCAGTGTGTATGTCTACCTCTCTGCCTTTGTGTATTCCCTTCCCCAACTTCCTTCTGACATTCCGTGCCCTCAGTGACATGTCGTATTCACCTCACCCACTGCCGTTGGCGTAGTCACTACGCGTGTTTCCTTCCATCACATCCCTTGGCAGACAGATTAAAAAGAGTTGAGGGGGTCCAATTAGTGGAAGTTGGGAGTGAATGTGGTGTGGGTGTGACTGGTGTTTGATTCTGCTGAATCTTCTGGTTGGCCGTAGAAGTATGTTGATGAGTAAATAATGTGTCAGACGCTGGCGTTAACACGGAACTCAAATGTTCAGATTTTGTTGTGATGAGCAGCAGAATGGGTGGTGGAGGGCCAGTTGGTGGTGAACGTGGTGTTTGGTTTTGAAGAATATTGATGAGTAGATGATGTGTCAGGTGCTGACGTTCACACGGAACTGAAATGTGCAGTTTGTGTTTTGATGAGCAGCAGAATGAGTGGTGGAGGGCCAGTTGGTGGTGAGCGCGGTGTTGGGTTTAAACGAGCGCGCGGTTGGACTTGAGTGAATGTCACGTTCTCTCCTTCAGCCAATGGCTATTCGGTAACATGGACGATCTGATTTAAGGGAGTTATAGAAGTAGATATTTGGAGGATATAATATGAGAAGTAGTATCAGAGAGGTACACGTCCAGGCTGAAAAAGTTACGTCCAAAATTTTGGGGGAGATTTCTGAACCGTATGAGTACGCTGTTTGTGTTCAGGTAGGTTTTAAGACTAACATTTAAAAATACGAACATTTGTCTCGTGTAAGTATTGGCCTACTAAACCTTTGGCTCGTTATTGATTTATATTTGACTTTAAAATTCAGCTTGCAAATAATACGGCTTTGGTATTTGGAATGGAGGGAAGGGTTCCATACTTGATGTTGAATCTGGAGACTTTGGAGTCCAGCAACGTAACCAAGAATGAATTTCCCGAGTTCCAATTTGGAATGAAAGTAACAAATGAGAATGACCAAGACTATGTATATGTGTTTGGTGGAAATTTAAACCACACCACAACAAATGGATTTATTCGACTGGAACTGGCCACAAACACATGGGAATTTGTTTTCGTTGATAATTTTCCTTCTCAGGGTGCATCTTACTACGAAGATTCCCCTGGGATTGTTTATGTGGAAAAACTAAGCAGAATTTACATGTTTGGAGGTCGTTTGAAAACTTCAAGTGGTTTGCATTCTATGGAAGATATTTGGTACATTGACTTAAAACGTCACCGTGGATCCCGTCACTCCTGCCATTCCAACAACAACGGAAGAGCCACCACCAACTTCGCTTCATCTTGACCTTTTCTCTTCTGACAACTGACAACAGGACCAATGGTAATTTCACCTACAATTTTATTGCAGAGTTCCCAATGCGCTAATAATGTTGACCTTTATAGGACCCCATCCTCATCCTTCTGACTGTTCAAAATACATTACCTGTTCAAAAGGAACTGTAGAAGGCGTCCATCCGTGTGCTCCACCTCTTCTTTATGATCCTCTACTGGAAACCTGCAATCTTCCTTCCCTTGTTGATTGCGCCCTGAATTGCGAGAACACAGATGACGGAATCTACCCGCATCCTCGGGAGTGCAATCTTTTCATAATCTGCTCTCAACGAGACCTATTCGTGTTCTGGTGCGACCCTCCACTTCTCTTTGATCCTCAGGAGCTCAAATGCAACCTTCCTGGGTTTGTGACCTGCGCCAGTATTTAAAATACTAAAGACTTCTTTTGAATATTATTTATTCTACTACATTCATATTATTGTTTTTCGAAAATTCTGAACTGTGTTCTTATTTTCTTAGGAATGCCACAAGAACTAAATTTACGTAAAATATTACAGCTGTTTAAAATATCTAAAGCATAAACCACATTAGGCAAAAAGAAAAGGAGTTTGTATTTATTGAAGGAACTGTGGAATCGATGTTTGCAATAGTTTAGAGAACAGTTCATTTACAGCATTCCACCGATGATACTAAAAAACTTAATTTATTGTTGCAGGTCAGTTGATTTCAAAGGATCAGGAGCACAGCATCCCGCCCTTATCTAAAACAAATGACATGGCAAAATTTTTAATCAATTTTTTCGTTATGATCGACAAAATGGGGTTTCTGGACCTTTTATATTTTTTTTATAATCGCAACAGTTGTAAAAACTTGCACAATATTTGGTTATATCATGTCAACGATACTGAATTAATTAATTGTCAAATAATATTAAACTACCAACCATCAGAAAATACACAAACAGCTGTCAATAACCTTGCGTTGATGTTTATAAGGAAGTTCTGCAAAAGAAATGTCTTGTTGTGGAGCTCTTGTAAGTCATTTATTCACTTATTAATGTATGAAAATTATAGCAGATTCACACAGCCTTCACGGTACATTTTTATGAAGTATTAATTGGATTCGATTATTCTTGAGGCTTATAAAATTACTACTAAATTAAATTCGATTATGCTATTAATTAAATTTTTAAGGAGACTTGGTTACTCCTTCTTCTCCAGAAGTGACAGTAACCGCAATAAGTGCAATTTTGATGTTTATGAGGCGTGAACACGGAAGTCAAGTGAAAATGACGTCGCCAATGTTGCATCAGTAAATACGACAAATGTGGACCTCCCAGCAGCTGTCACTGTTTCTTCTGTTTCTTGCGGAGGTGGAGGTTCGGTGGGGTCGTTTGGGTGGGTTATTTCTGCCCCTGGAAGTGATGGACCCTGCGAAGAACCTCCTTTACTACTGGGCTCATTGGAACCTCCTCTCGTGGAAGGAGAACTACTGGGAGAAGCAGTTGGGGGAGAAGTGCGACATTCCTCCACGGGCCACTCTGGGCTACGCGTACTTTAAGTCCCTCGGGGTCACCAACTACCGCAATGAGAATGAGGATAACGTCATCTCAGAAATTAACCGAATTGCTTCTCGATTGACTTTCTATAAGAAACGGGTGTGCAGTGACTCTTTAATTCATCTTCCTTGTTCACTCCTGAGGAATCTCCGTGTTTTTCTTCCAGTTGCTGCCACTTCCGACGCAGATGCGCGAGGACTTCTGCGCTTATTCGAAAGGCCATCGAACTGTCTGCGACGACAGGAAGGGCGTCTGTGTCGACTGCTCCAAAGTTTCCGTAGGAAATGATGACCTTTTTGAGGCCTGCAATATTCAGGTAACAAGAAAAATTATAGTGAATTTAATTAAGGTCAATTTCATTCGAGTTGTGATTCACAGGAAGGAGTGACTGACGCTCCTTTTTTACACGAAGGAGAGACTCTCTATGAATCCATTAAAGGATGGCTCATCCAGATTTCCCACACACACTCAAAATTACGAGGAGACGTGTGTAACGCGACTGGAAAGCAGACGCTTGCGATGTCGAAAATGCGGAAGTTCTTCGCCTCATTTCTCCACCGCCTTCCAAAGGACGCAGAGACAAAGTCGGAGTGGCTGGAGGAATGGGAGGTCATCAGAGTTCACTTCAATGAGGAGAAGCTGGAGGGAGTGAAGGA
>JAQGAC010002095.1:0-11328 GCA_034696585.1 Isotomurus maculatus
ACAAGGAATTCTGAAGCTTCGTCAGAGCCTTCCGCAGCGATTTCCTAATAATTCAGTTATGCATTAGATTTAGCCTCTGTAGACAATATACATTCTCATCAAAGTTTTGATTACAAAAGTGACGTAGCTTACCAAAACAAGAGCTTTGAACGAAGCAACAGTATCATCATTCAAGTCGTTACTACTTAAATCAACATTTTCAAAGAAAAATTGAAATTCCTCGTTGTCCTCTGCAGCCCATGCGTTTATCATAATTGACATTTGAAAGAGTGGAAGAAGCTGCCATTCCATCAGCACGTGAAAAACTTTGCCACAAAATGTAACAACTCTTTGTGGGTCTTCATCTAAAACTGTCTCTAAGTCCAGTATCATGCTTTCATAAGCAGTAACGACATCCGGATGAAATTCCAGTGAAGATAACTGACAGGAGTAAATAAGGAAGGATAGCTTGAAGTAAGCACTGATGACGTCTTCCTTGGATGTGCCACTGCACTCCAAATGTTCGAGGTTGTTGTTGAAGTTTTGAAGCAGCTGGCCAAGATTGTGAAGGAAGGTGGGTGAAAGAAGAGTTTTGTCGTCATCCCTATAAAAATAATTTGATTAGCGAGGAGCAAACAGGAAGTAAATCTAGAAAACAGCGTTCAATAAATAAAGTACATACATCGTGAAAAGAAAGTAATAATAGTAATAAACTAAAATTCCTTCTTGCTGCAACTTCAAATGTTCGTCTAACTCCATATTTTCCAAAGAATTGTGTCCCAATAACTCACTCCATTTCTTCATGTCTAAATCTAATTTGTCTAAGATAGCTGAGAAGAATGTTCGTCTCGCAGGAACGTTCTCATCTGAGGGAACTAGAAGAGAAAAGAAACTAATTGAGTTACATCAATCTCATCCTCACAAAGAATGAAAAGAAGCAAGCAAAAGTTTCATCAGAAGTTGCGTACTGTGAGGCCATAAACTGGATATCCCTGGGAAGTATAGGTGGGACTTTTCTGACACAATTCTTCCCACATTTTCATTCCAAAGATCAAAAACGACTTTGTCCTTTCTGTAAAATGACAGAACTTTTTGTTTGAGAAGACTTATTATTTGGTCACACAGACAGTAAATCTGTCTTCTTACAGCAATTCCATATTTGGGCGAATCCATGAGAGAATTTTCATATATGCTGCTGCACTCCAACATTCATGTTCATCGAATAAGCCTTTCTCGGTTAGGAAAACCTCCTGCGTGCGAGCAATCGAAGAGCAAGAATCATCATCTTCAATTTCGTATTCTACTGCGAAAAAGCTTGCCGGATGAGAATCGATAGACATCTTTCTAGGAGGCTTTAAGCGATCCAGTGGGAATTGGAGGAGTATTATCAAAAGCATTCGAATATAGAGAGATTCTGACGCACTTCCTTCGGTTGCAAGAGCCTTTGTGGATAGACCATATTACAAGTTATAGTGTTATCTGCCTAAGAAACTTAAAATGCGCATTCATGCATATTATCATTGAACTTCAATCCTGACGCAGAAATATATTCGAGACGTCGACGCAATTTACCTTTACCGCAGGCAGGCACTTCATTTTCATCAATGTCAGCAGAAACGATGGAGAGCTTCTTGCATCGGTAAGCTCTTCTTGTTCCGAGCTAGCAGTTTTGAAACAAGAAGGAGTTACGGAGTCGTGTGAAATCGTAAGCATAACAAACAAAGGAACAAGATAAGAATAAATTAATGGTGAGAATCATTACCTGTCCATGACAGTACAATATAATGTCAGCGTCACTTTAAGATGGGATACACTGCACTCATTACTTTGCAGCATTTCGATTGACTTTTCATAGAATTGTACCAGAATGCTTCCTAAACTGGGATCCGAGCAATGAATGAGCAATTTTGCCCATTGCAATCTCTCGACTGGTCTCGTTTGTGCAGGGAGATTTCCATAAACTGACAATATCTGCTTTTGCACGGTGAAAGGAATCTTCTCTCTGCTCCCCCCAAACAACGAAAACTTATTACAGAGACGTTCCCTCAGGACCACCAAACAATGACGAACTATATTATTTGTTCATTACGTATCATTCAGGACGCCGAAAAAGAAATTATGAATCCCATGCAACTGAACACCACCGCCTGGAGTAAGAGATAAGGCCGAAATACGAAGAGCGTCTTCAAGTAGCAGAAGCAGCTTTCCTTTGAAGAAGGGAATGCTATGCAGCATTATCATCAGTTGAAAAAATATCCTGAAAGAGAAAACAACATCAGACACAAAAGAATTGGAAATTCTTCTCGGAATTCTGTACCTGCATGTGTCTGGATCAGAAGTGGAAATAGTTTGTGACAACCCATGAATTAAATCAACTTTGTGCATGAGCGTAGGAAGTGTCTCGACAGGATTTTCTTCTCCAGTTGACGCACTTAAAATAGACGATGACTGATAAGTCTCAAGGGCGCTGATCAATGCGATCAAAGATTCTTTCTGCGTAAAAAGCCCATCAAATGAAACAACCGAAAGGAATCATACAAAATACCACGTGAAAATAGAACTTACTTGCACTTTCGAACAAGGACTGAACAACATCTTTTTCAGGAGTGATAGTAGAGAATAACCTTGTCCCGTACTGAGAATTGTTGACAGTGGTTTAACTTGCTTTAGCATTTTAGCCAGTAGACCTGCAATAAAATTATATCTCGCAATGAAACAACTAACATATCATTAACACTAACACTAGTACATGTTAAACATACCAAGTACTTGTGAAAGTACAGAGAAATTGTGACTTTCACTGAGCTGCTTGATGCAGTCAGCGACGATATCATTAGTGAAAGGCACATACGCTTGAAATCTCGTGTCTTCCTCATTCAGCTTCTGAGAAAGATCCAAACTCAAAGTATCTTTTCCTCCAGATGAAGGGATTTCATAAGCCTTCTCAATTATGGCATAAAGTACGATGATCATTCTGTTTTTATCGTCTTTAAATCCTTGACCACTTGAAAGATGAACGCTGGAATTTTGGCTCCCACTCTGACTATTAATATTCGTTTCACAAGGAGAGTCGCTGTTGTTGTGAAAGAGGCGTTTCTGCGATGGGAATGGGAGATGTCTTCTCTCAACATTTCCTCTTGAACGAAGAGCTTGGAGCACAATTGGCAAAATCTCTTGACCTGTTTCCAAAATCATTACAAATGAAACTCCTTTTGAATAATAACGATGTACCTATACTGTAGAGACACATCCCACAAAAGCCCTTTCTTCCAACTCTTTACTTTCACTCTAATTGCGTTATTAAATCCAAGACTCTCTGGTACAGTTTCACAGCCAATTTACCACGAAATTAAAATTAATTGGTTACCTCCCCTCATTTCCGAAACTCTCAGCTACATGATAATATTATGCAAGGAATGTTGAGTTAGTTGGTATAATAAGGTTTACATTTCCTTCTGTTGTTGCATCATGATTTCCTAAACATACAACAGGTTAATTGGCTTGTAACTTGCCACAAACGAAAAATACAACAAGCCTTCATAAAGGTTGTGTGGTTTTCGACAAAAATGCATTATAGGAATGTGGAAGTTTATTCAACCTGTTTTGTAAACTGCATGTAGCGAATTACTTAATTTAATCTGTACTGTACGGGTAACTGGCGTTCATAATGTCCGTTCAGCTTAAATCGGGCATCGAAAATGGGAAAAAGATAAGCTTTACTGAAAACCGTTATTATTCGTGTGTTAAAATCTCTTCAGACTGTAAACGAATGACTCACTGAAAAAAAACTACAGAACTTTCTAGCTTCAGTTTTGCTGTGAAGTATTTCTTAGTACGTCGATGGTCGATCAGTATACAATAAAGCCAAAGGGAAGAAGACGGCAACGACACTTTTGGATGCATTTACGGTATTCACAGATTCAGACGTACATACATTGCTAGACCATAATAAATCTTGTGGGAAGGCAGGTGTGTGCTCGAAGGAAGGAAGTCAACTAGTCCATGAACTACATTTCGCACCTCACAATAAAGTCTCGACCTGATCATTTAACTATAAGATACATGAAACAGTTAAACTACTTTGATCGTTGCATGAGAGTTCGGTGAGAAAGAAGAACCCGTAGAAATAGAATTGCGAAAGACTGTGTGAGTGTAAGTTCGGATTGAACATCTGAAAGATGTCTAGTTGGGTGAGTAACACTGAGTAAACGAAAGTCACAGCAAAACCCCCACTCACATTTACAAACAAGAAACTTATTACTCTCATCCGACCACTTTTTTGACAGCTAACTGCTTTTCTGTATTCGTGCAAGTTAACGTAAGCTGAAAGTCTGAAATCTCTAAAAGCAAGAAATAACCGAGGTTGCACATTGCTTACCAAACTTTTCTTGAAATACAACAAGGCATTCTTCAATCTGAAGGATAACCCGAAGGCACTCCGCCACTCCGAGCGAAAGTCCCGTCGTTGATTCGCGAATCTGAAAATTGTTCAAAGGAGTCTTTTAGATTTTAGAGTTTAGATTATGAATATAAGATTATGGAAATTGGAGATGGGGAAGCATTCCTCCATCCTTTGAGACTTTGAGCTGTGGCTGTGAGCAAAATGTAGCAAAGATGCAAAGAAGGAGGAAATCTCTGGGATGTACTCTCATCTGTGTACATGTTGCAAAGGAAGAACCATGTTGCAAATAAGGTCAATACAAATTGGTCCTGTGTGATGATAATCTTCAGAGTCGCTCCAATAAACAAGAATATAAATCATCCTAAGAGACGCTTTCGGTGTGCTCTAACTCTTTTCCTTGGCTTATTTCGTCTTCAACATATTTCGCATATGAGTCAAATCAAAAGTATTTACGATTGGCTCTCAATCAAAAAGTTGTTTTTACTTTGCAAGCTGAGAAAAGATGATCGCTTAGAGGAGAACGCAATAGTACTGTGAAAATACTCTCTGTGACGCGAATCTAGTCTAAAACTCTTAAAGTCTGAATATTCCTTCTATTTCATTCATTAACAAATTACCCAATCCCCTAAGACTTTAAAACTTGAACGGACGACGTAATTTTGTCATTTTGCGTGGCTTAGCACATAATTTTTAAAATTGATTTGATTCGCCTACCTGGGAGACGATTTTTTCCAAGAGATATGTTTGTAGTCCAGTGGTAATTTTAGAACAGATCATTTGCATGGCTGAAATTCAAATAGACAGAGATGTCATCGTCAGACTTGACAGAATATATACAAACACCATATCAAATGGAGAAATGAGACAGAAAGGAAAGACTGAAGAAGCTTAATTAACGAAGAGGCGGAAAATATCTCATTTCCGCTTTACGCTAGAGAAATAAAGTTCTATTGGGTTCAGCAGAAAACGACTTAAAGTTGGGTAGATGAAGCGATAAAATTTTGCCTTCCAGAAATCTGAACTTAAAAGCAGTGTGTCCCGATTATGCAAAATAACGAGGGAGGAAATGCAATAAAGAAAGTTGAGACAGAAACAGCAAAGACATGCACACGTACCTTGAGCTATCATCAAGCCAATTTCATCATTAGCCAGCTTCAACAGTCCTGAAAGTAAGAAAAAAAATGAAGAAATCACCGAGAAATCACTCTTCGTACCATTAACCATTTGATAACCAGGAAGCAGAAGCGTGTCTTTATAGGCGCAATGAACGCATGCAATAATAAAATTTGGGTAAAAGTAAAAAGTACAAACTAGACGGTGTGATCGTAGCCAAACCTATGAGAGTGTCGACGACGGGTCGAACAGTTATTTCGGACAACGCTCCATCCATCCGATCGTAACTGTCAAGCGTTGTGTTTATCAATCGAACGTTGTACATTATGTCATTGATATTTTGTGCGGGTGGGATATTTTCTGAGTCATTTTCAAAGAATTCATCAATCCGTTCGCAAATGCATAGAAGGCAGACGGAAGCATGGCCAGCAGAGATTCTTCGAGCAGTCGGACGGAAGTTGTGATGGCAAGTGGGACGACAAGCTCGCAGAACTGAGTCTTTTCTCTTCAACATTTTGAAAGACGAGGGGCTGAAACCCTGAAACAAGTCAGAAGTAATTACGTCAAACTTACTTTCAGATTTAGCTTATCAACTTTATTGTAATTAAATTGGACGTGGATGGGAAATTTGGGAAAGGCAACTGAAGTAATGTGCAATTGATTGGACTACTACGTAACACCAGAAGCACGTCAATTGTTTTCATGCAATAATTAATGAGGACTTGGGCATTTAAGAGGTTTCATTTATTGCGTACGTAAAAGTGAGTCGTTTCAGGAGAAAGTCAATTAGAGTTTGAGAGACGGGAGTGAATGATGACAAACAGGAGCTCAAATAGCATGAAACAGGCTGTAAAGTGCACAATGAGACATGTTTTTCACCCAAGAGAATACCACAAAGCTTGTGGGGCATGAATAATAGATTGTTATTAGAGTATCGAGTCGGGTAAGCCAACTAACAAGACACGTTGAGTAACATCTCTTCGATCCGATTTGGCACGGAGCCCCTATTGTGACACTACACGTAGTATACAGAAGTACGGCCTTATTGCTCTTCGCATAAACGCAAAAAGACAAACTGTCTGTAAAAGAACAATCTGGTAACAACGAGAAAGAAGCCTCAACGCAACCAAAGTTGTGGCGAATGTAGAATCACTTCCATAACTTTCCAGAGAGCTATTTAACTTCTGAACTCCTATTGATGATCTAGTTTTTATCGCGATTTACGAATGCCACAGATGTTGATAGTTTGGTAGAGAGTACAAATTAAAGAGACGATTCTACACATTGTGGGCTGGGTCAGACTGTTGCACGGAATGCAAAGAGATTAAATCTAAACTCCCAGTCCAAATTAAAAACAAATTGTTTAAAACTGTTTACAACATTTGGGAGCGATAACATTCGGCTTTAATCAAATTGCAGTGCTTATCTAATATGAAGCAAAATCAGCAGTCCAATTTTTTGATGTATAAAATGAACAAAACATGCATACACGTATTACGTGTGCTAGTCAGTAAGTCTCAGAATTGTACACGATCTGTACGATGAAAGGAAAGCAACAAATCTGCATGTTTGTAGGAGATGCAACGAGATACACAGATGAGTCAGGAACTCGGACTCATCTAGAAGATTTAGCGAAATAAAATCTCCGTGAATCTGAGGGAGATAGATATATTAAGATTGTAGTCGAGAGCGTAAGTTAAGAGAAGAGACATGTGTGTAAGTAAAACGGTATATGATTTGTGATAAATGATACTCATACAGCTTCACTATCATTGCCACCCCCACCACTTTCCCGAAAAAGAAATACCTTAGCTTAAAATAAAACTTGCATTGCAAGCACCTACAACCTAGAGATGAAGTTGTCGAGAGTATGAGCGATTTCCACTTTTTCTGACTTGTCTATACCGAAAGAGAGATTATATCTTTTAGTTATGAGCCATAGAATCTATAAGCGTCTTCCTTAAGTCCTGCAGGTCTACCCTCACGAATAAATGTGTTGCAAATAGCAAATGATTCAACAGCCTTACTTATATGCGTGTGTGCGGTTTCCACAAGTATTCCTCGCTTAGGTACATAAGACACGGAATAGGGAGTCTTCAAGTCTTCTTGTGCATACAGATACATTTTTACTATAATCACCCAACAGTCGTATCATCATATTTATGCGATTCAACTAGCTGAAAGAAGACGAGTTTAAAACCAAATTCATCTTGTTCTTTCTGCCCAGAACAGCTTTCGACCGTAAGTACTTCCTTCCCTCTAGGTTTTCTGTGTTTTGCCAGAAGTTTCTGGGAAATTCGTTCATTCTTTTCTCTTTTAACTAATTACTTCATCAGTTCTATTTTTGTTTTTTTGTGGAGCGTTTCTGCTTGATAACGTAATAACTAACGCTCAATCTGACTTTGATTCTCACACTCATCACTCCTCGCCTTTTCCTCGTGGCTGAAATACTTCAGAATACTTGTTGAGCGAAACAACCAGCTCAGTGCTGTCGTGTGTTCTTGTCAAGTGACGGTATTTCAATATTTTCAACGTGTTGAAAGCGTGAAAAGTGAAAGTGACGAGTAAAAGTGGTAACTAAATACCTACTTAAAAGGGAGTTTGAGTGGAGAAATATAATCGTATACCATCCTCAGCTACTGTCAGTTTACCCCAATTCGAGGCTGATTGCACTCTCGACTCTGTTTCAGGAAAGCTCAAGGGCTGTTCATTTCCTTCACAACTACTTCCAATCTGTTGTCTGTCAGTTGATTCTCCCATTTGGAACACAATCTACATCTTTTAACCTTTCACCTGAAGCTGACATCAGCTTTCAACCAACATGGTGGTAGAAAAGAAGTATGACGGGTGAGAACATGATATGACTTTCTCATTTACATAAACTTGTTTCATCCAACGAGCTCAACAGATCTACGATACCTTTCTAATAAATTAAACCTCGGAAATTGAACAACAAGCGTCAAGTATGTTTTTATGTGAAAATGTGGCAGGCCTGACCCGGATCCGACGGAGTATCTGTTTGTGTCGCTGGAGCAAAAGCGAATCGACCAGACGAAGCCTTACGATGCAAAGAAGTCGTGCTGGGTGCCTGACGAGAAGGAAGGGTTTGTCATCGGAGAGATCAAGGGACAAAAAGGAGAGATCGTGACAGTCCATGTCAACGGAGAGGTATGAAGAGCAACTTTTCAGTTAGCACAAAGTGCAAGTGGCACACAGAATACTTGACACTTTAACTTTCCTTCATTCCCACTTCACTTTAATGAGACAAACTTTACGAATCTTTGAATGATGATTGGATTGTACGCACTCATCTCCATGTCCTCCTATTTCTTATGTTAAATGTCAAATTATATTGTCCTTATCACACAACCCATAACAGGATAAGCCTTTCAAAAAGGATCTAGTCAATCAGGTCAATCCACCAAAGTTTGAAAAAGTTGAGGACATGGCTGACTTAACGTACTTGAGTGAGGCTGCTGTTTTACACAACTTGAAGCAACGATATTATGCCAAACTTATCTACGTGAGTACAAATTACTTTAATTTAATGCGGTCGTATTCTGTGCTACATATTTCAGGAGAAAACACTTAAGAAAGATTTGGTACTCCAAGTTAATCCACCAAAATATGAGAAAACTGAGGACATGTCTAATTTGACATTTCTGAATGACGCTTCCGTTCTCTATAATCTCAAACAGCGTTACTATAATAAATTAATTTACGTAAGTTTTGAAAAATATAGACTAAGGTGAAGGCCTGCATACGCTTCTGAAATGTTTTACACCAGCTAAGTGCATGTGCTTAAAATTGTCTAAATTTTCTAAATGTAACAATAACGGAGAATAGCCTATTCACCCACACTTGCTCTGAATGCACGTGAAGTCATTATCATTGAGAATCAGAATCAGAGAATAACGGCGACCTGAGCTGTAGTTTCGGATCTTATTTATTGCCCAAGTATTTGCAGATTGCACTATACTTCAGAAAAAAAAGTATATCAGCTTTTAATTCAGTAAATGAATTTCTGTTGCTTACGTCATAGACCATAGTAGTATTTCAAACTCAACTTACGCAGCCATTTAAATTCTAAAAGCAAGAACGAAGATGCAATGGTGAAGAAACAAGCTAAAACTTCTCCTACCCACAAGTATGCACTTTAAAAAGGAGATAGTTAGAAAAAGAATCGTAGTTTCTGCCCAAATCTGTCCAAAACACTTGACATAAGTCAAGTGTGGTGTTAAGTCAAAAGTAGAAGGGCACTAGGAGAAAAAGTAATTCCAATTTTAGACAAGCAGAGCCAAACATCTTAGCATGTAAAATGTAAGACAGACACAACTCAAACGCAGGCATCATCTTCGTATCCATTATTTTTCTTATTTTACTGATTTATAAATTCCAACTCTGCATTCTCTCTACTCTCTCTCGCGTAGATTCTTCAAGATTATTTTTACCGTCTGGTTTTTCTCGAATTTTCTTTTTTGCTTGTCACTGTCACCTGGATTTGCATGTGCTTCTTCCTTACACTTAACACACACCTCTTCAAACAATTATAATTCTGAAACAACTACACTACATATCGTATGAAATGAAGTATGAATACTGTTAAACGCCAAACCTTTCACACATAGTTTGCCTAACCTAAATGACATCCCCGGCATGAGATTTGGAGTGCTGCGCTACTCAAAACATTAAGTTTAAAACATCCATCACGAACAAAACAGTTTGAAGGGATTCCTTGCAAACATCTCCCATATTACTCTGTTGGCTAAAGCTAAAAGTGAAACTGCAACTGTACAAAATGTCTCACTCAACTCAACACAGACTTGATTAGAGAGACATATTCAACTTTCACTCTCTGTTCTATATATGTCAACTCTCCTGTGTTTATGTAAATAATGTTCGTGCTGGAGTGAGCAAAGATACTGTCACTGTCAACATGATCCACACACACGTTAAGATCAATGTGAATATTATGTGAAATCTCCTTTAAATGTATCACAAGAGTAGTGTGTACGCATTCTAGCTTAACTGTAGCTGTATTTATTTCAGTGCTTCGCAATATTGGTTTTCACTCGAAATGTCGAAATTAACTTTGTGTTTGCTATGTAATTAATTAGACGTACTCTGGATTGTTCTGCGTTGCCATCAATCCCTACAAGCGATATCCCATCTACACTCAACGTGTCATCCAAATATACAAAGGACGAAGGCGAAATGAAGTTCCTCCTCACATCTTTGCCATTTCTGACGGAGCGTACTCTGACATGTTGGCAAGTAAGTGTGCAGATTTTTCATTTTCAAAATCAACATTACTTTCTACTTTCTCCTCCGCTGCCTTACAACAATGATCCATACTTCGTATACTTTCTTGATACACAAGTCAAGGCTTTGCTCAGAACTCTACTTCGTCCTAGTTTCATTTCTCTTTCTTCACAATGAGCTCGACTACTCACAGTCAGAAGTCACAAGGCTTAACTTATTGTCACAAGTTTGTGTTTAATCTAGGCACACACTCATTTCTGACATCCAGTACAAACTATTGCACATTGTAAACGTAAAAATAAATTGCTTTCACTCGAGTGAAAGACCAAAATGACATTTAACGAGGAGAAAATATCTCGCAGATGGGAAGGAATGAAACCCATTGCTCTCAACAATATTAGTGGAATTTTTACGTACATTCCAAACCCTTTTTAGACTCCCAGAGGAATTTTTATAGTTTTTAGCATTTTGTCACCGTATAACTATTAGTATTAAGCGGGCCTGGAAAAAATGCGCGACCACGCGACCGGCGGTTTCCGGCAAAATGAGGGAAATTTTCCGGTCCCAAAAAA